>REGO01000055.1:5860381-5933799 GCA_010120015.1 Rhombomys opimus | reverse complement strand
GGTCTGGGGAGTGGCCTTGATTTCAGCCTCTGCCAAAACTGCTTCCCCCTCAGCTTCCCTGACCCAGTGTTTCCTTCCTCCTCCTAACAGCAAAAACATAGCACCCGGTCTGTTCAGCAGGTCGGAGCACTCGCTGCTCTTGCAAAGGACACAACTGGGTGGCTCCTAGCACCCAGACGGGAGCCTCACAAACACTCCACGGAAGCAGGCAGCCTATTTGGACTCCACGGGCACAGCACACGTGAGCACATACATGTACACATCATTTTAATGAAATAGACATATTGCTCACCTTTACTGACATCCCATATAATGGCTGTGTTATCCACAGAGGCAGAGGCCATCAAATTACCATCAGCTGCCCAGCAAATATCATACACATCTTCTAAGTGGCCCCTAGAGCCCAAAGACAGAAGAAATAACATTTCTGCAAATAGAGAAAAGCCATCAAAAAGTCCAAAGTCTGGAGCCCCCACATTCGAACCAGATTCTAGAGATTTCCAGTGGAGCTTTGTCAGGCCTGGCCATAAACGGCTGATTTCGAGGATATCTGTATATACAGTGACTCAAAGGGCATCAGGAACCCACATGGATAATCCTGGCACTGAGAAGTTGAGGGAACAGGATGGAGAGTTCAAAGCCAGCCTAGCCTGGCTCAAAAACAAGGTGGAGGAAGACAAGATTCTTTTTTTACAGAGGAAAACTTCATAATAGATTTTTAAAATCTATTTTTATAGCGTTTTCATCCTTTATTATTGTTGTTATCCACACAAAGTAGGCAAAGGCTCCGAGTCAGGCACCACACCACTAAGGCAGTCAGGCTGTAAAGGAGAGCCACTCGCGGGAACTCGAGCACACCTGCTGCTCTTCCTGATAAATCGAGTTTTGTTCTCAGCACCAATTTTGGGCACCACAGGATGCCCAAAGCCCCAGCTGCAGGGCATCTGATGCCCTCTTCTGACCTCTGCGGGCACGCGCACTCATACGCAGAAATGATCATAAATTATAGAAGAATAATTAAAAAACAATCATGCCTGCCACGGTCCCTTGCTGTTACCTCAGCGTTTTTACCACGGCCCAGTTCTCCTTGTTCAGCTGCGCCTCATCGTCGTCCTGAAAAGCGATCTGCTCCGGCTCCTTGCTGTCATTCATCTTCCACAACAGAATGGCAGCATCTGTGGAGGGAAGCGGCACAGTGGGAGCCAGGCGTGCCCGTGCCCTCCCTCACTTCTGGAGCTTTAAACCGCTTGTTCTGGAGTGTAACCGCATGTTGCTCTATGGACAGACTCTGGCCGCAGGGTTGTTCACTTCTGGGCATGTGGGCAGGTGTGCGTGGTGGTGCACGCCTGTAA
Organism: Rhombomys opimus; assembly: GCA_010120015.1. Classification (NCBI taxonomy): domain Eukaryota; kingdom Metazoa; phylum Chordata; class Mammalia; order Rodentia; family Muridae; genus Rhombomys; species Rhombomys opimus. The sequence continues at coordinate 5,932,447 of REGO01000055.1, read as the reverse complement.
TCCAGCCCTTGGAAATATGAGGCAGGAGGGCCTGAGGCACAAGGCTAGCCTGGGCTACATGAGACCCCACCTCAGAGCAACAGAGAATTTGAACAGGACAAGTAAATTTGCCTTCTTCTGAAACAAAACAAAATGGAACAAACTCATAATGGCCCAAACTAGGATCACCATCTGTACACGTTTCCAAGCCAGCAAGATAACTGTCTGCATTGAGAGACCCGAGAAACAACTAACAGACAGCTGATCGGGAAGAGGAAAGCCAAGGGTTTGCCAGTCATGCCCGTGGAAGCTTCACCTTGATGCGTACCCACTTCACAGTGCTGTGAGGACGGTGGCTTGGACACCTGTTACAGCCATCTGTTCAGACCAGTAAGGACACATCAGGCCTGTAGCCTGACACTAGTAATGGTCTGAACCTAACCGTTTCTCCCAGGCTGACTACAGGCTCACTGCATAGCATGATCCTTCTAGCATGTCCAGGAAACGGAGAGTGAATGAGGGAGCAGGAAACACAGACAAAAGGAGCTCACTCAAAGTTCCTGGAGTCCTAGCTACATAAGTTGGTCAGGGAGCCTGCTGGAGGTGAGGTGGCTGACAGACCAACACTCTCCCTGCGCAGGCTAGAGGGAGGCGTCGGTCTTCAAGGCCCAGGGACTTGGGAAAGGGGACCTGTCCTGGGGCCATCTCCTAGGAGCCAGCCTCTAACCTCAACACTGTCCGCTCAGCACCTTCCTGTGAATGTGTGTGAGCGTGCACGCTGCCTGCGCTTACATCACTGCTGCATGTACACAGACACTCACACCCCACAGATTCTGGGCAGTAGGGCAGAGAACACAACTATTTGTCTTTTTCCAAACAAAACTAAGATTTATTTTACATCCTGCTGTTCTCCAGAGTACTTAATGTATGGCATAAGGGCTTACATTTTCGTCTTCTTTTATCTCACTTAAGCACAGGTACACAATACATATCAACCTTCTCCAGACAGGTACAGATTCTGAGAACACTGCCAAAGCCCATTAATTACACGGGGGGTGACTCTGACGGCTAGACAGGCCCAGCAGCCTGCCCCTGGGAGGCTGACGGAAGCATGCACTTTTCCTTCCACACCCAGCCAGCCTGCAGGGGACAAATGAAGCAACTATTTTCAGACACATCTTCTGAGTTTAATGCTGTGTCCTCCATCTTCCCACGCTGACATACTCTTCAAATATGTTACGTATTAATCAATCTGAAAGGCAGATAGTGACCTGATACAACCAGCTCAGATCTCAGTATCTGAAGTTTCTTTCCTTCAAGTCTCAGTCCTGCCATGTCGGCCTAGGAGGTGCCATGATTACAGGCCTAGGCCTATCACCCCAGCTCAAATGGCACTATCAGTCAGGAGACATGAAGTGTCAATGTTAGGGAGTGTTAAATACAATACTTACCATCGCCTCCAGATGCTAAAATCTCCCCAGTTGGAGAAAAGCGTACAACATTGACAGCTTTGGTGTGCCGAACAAGATTGGAGAGAAATTCCACGATGGCTTTCCCATCTGGTCCCTTCTCCACCTTCCAGATCTGTTGACAATATAGAAACAGACCTGCCATCTCCCATCTTCCTCCCACTAGACGACTACTTATTTTCTGGTAAAAATGGAATTTTCTCTCTGAAACTTTGTAAATAGAAGGAAATGTTAGCAAAACTGCAAGCCAACAGCCCCGGCACCCGCCATCGGCACTTCGAGTTCACTCTAGAGGAACTGGGCACAGGACAAGAAGGAGATGTATTACTATTTTTAACAAGGTCTCACCTAGCCCAGGGCGGCGTCAAACTCTGCACTTCTGAGGAGAATCTGGAACTTCAGATCCTCCATCCAGGGCCTCACGGGTGCAGGGGGCACGCGCAGGCACCAGAGTTTAGTTCTAAACTACTGAGAGCCCACTTGTAACAATGTGGGCAATGTTAATTGAAAGAGCTCTCATCTCCCCAGCATTCCTTGCTTACCCCAGGCCCGAGAATTTAGCATTCCGGGCTGGGTAGCAAACCGACTGGAGCTGCTGGCTTCAGTTACAAATAAAGGAATGAAAACGAACAGGACTTCCTCCACTCCTCCCGCCTGCCCATTTATTTACCCTGACGGCCGTGTCCACCCCGGCGGACGCCAGCCTGTGGATCCTCCACGCTGCCCCATGCTGAAAGTCCAGGCTGTACACTGGCTCCTTGTTGTGCCAGGCGATTTCACACGTTATCACTTTCATCCTCCCAGGGCTCCGCCGGGCAAAGGGAGGCTGGAAACGTGAGTAAACGTTAAACAGAGACCCTGGAACAGCAAGGGCGAACCAGGTAACCAGCGGAGAACTAGCTGGCGGCGCGGACGACGCAGACGTCTGCAATCCTCCGCTAAAAGCCTCGCACAGGCAGCGACTTCCACCAGTTTACGGTTCCGGAAGAGAAAGAAACCAAACAGCCCAGATGGAGCGAGGCCGGGCGGCACAGCGCATCCCGCCGAGGTGGCGTGCTGGGGGCCGGTCCCGGGCAGTCATCCCGGGGAGCCGCGGGAGACGGGGTCGTGGAGAGGGGCGGGGCTTGCGGGAGGGGCGCGGGTCAGGGCGGCGCAGCCGGGCCTGGCGGGAGGCGCGCGAGCCCGGGTCCCGGCGGGGACGGCGGCCTGGGAAGGCCCGGCCTCCGCGTCCGAGCACGCCGCGATCCCGCCCTGCGGCCCGGGAGAGCAGCTGCAGCCCGACCCGGCCCAAAGGCGCGGACACCGGGGATCCGCGAGGAGCCTACCTGCAGGGACCCTGTCCGCACGGAGCTGCCACCGCCTACCGCTTCCCGCGCGCCGCAGGCCACGCCTGCCGAAGGGCGGGGTCCCAGTAGGCCCCTCCTCTTCGTGGGCGGGGCTATCGCCGGGCAAAGGCTAGCTGGACCCGGGTTCCAGGACAACCATCCTCCCTGTGGGCGGTGCTGTCGCGACACTGCGGCTTCCGGTGGGCGGGGCTCTTCCTGTGGGCGGGACCGCGCGTCTCCCGAGCCCCGCTGGTCCCGCGATGGGGTTCTGCGGTGTTCCACCTACCGCGCCTGGTTTATAGAGTGCTGATGACTGAATCCAGGGCCTGGTGCTTGACACCTGAGTGTCCGGGCCCCAGGTTATACCTTTACCATTAGAAATACAGAATAAGTTTTAAGACAAAGAAAAATACACAAGACAGAATCAGCAGTAAAACATGCAACCATCCCTTCTTGATGCAGCATGCTGAAACTTTGTGACAGAACGCTATATCACCGGAATCTAATTATCCAAATCACCTAAATGTTTCTCGGTGCCACTTTACCTACAAATAAATTAATTTAGCAGCATCAGTAAATCCAAGCCATTTCTATCCAACTTCCTAACATGGGACACAGCTTCCTGGTTTGCACTGGAGGAATGTATTAGAGTTGTGTGAAGATTCCACCTCCTTATCAGGAGCCCAATGATCTGAAAAGCCCAAAGAGTTCATCATTTTTGAGTCTTCCTGGAAAAGTGGTTTGTCAGCTGCCAGTTCTGCAAATATGCCTGTACTCCAAATGTTAGCCGGAGCTTTGTGATCAGCTGGTCCCAGCAACACTTCTGCAGATCCATACCAAAGTGTTACTGCCGCATATAACATGCGTCTATGTACTATAAACATATATATACACACATACGTAAATACTCTAATACACACACACATCTATAACTAAGTATTCCAGAAGCTCTGGCAAAAACAAGATATGCCCACTTGTGTAAACGGTACCACTGCCATGGGGCAACCATCACAAAAAAAGATGTGCCCTTGTCTTAGTTACTCTTCTATTGCTGGGAAGAGACCACGACGAAGGCGACTTTCACAGAGGGCTTACAGGTCCAGAGGATGAGCCCCTGACCATCACGGCAGGGGGTGGCAGCGAGGCAGGCAGGCATGGTGCTGCAGCAGAAGCTGATAGCTCACAGCCGGTCACTGAGATGGGAGAGCGCTAACTGGAAACGGTGCAGGCTCCTGAATACTGCTCAGCTGAACTGAGTATGTTCAGCTGCCTTGTAGTTCTTTTGTACCCACTCACTAATGCTACTCTCAGTCACCTTAGGGAAGCCTCCTTTTCCAACAAGTGGGAGTGAATGCAGACCCATGCCTTTCCCAGGGGTTCAGTGGCGGTGAGTGACCTCCCTAACCTAGGCTTTTATGCTACCCTGCCTGACGCTCAGGGCAGATTGCAGGCACAGAGCATGGGATGTCAGAGCTAGAGGCGGGGAGGACAGTAAACGTCACCTCCTGGCCTGACAAACGTACTGCAGTCATGAAGTGCACCTGGTATGCACGAGAACAGGCCGGGTGGAGATCTGGTGTCCCCATCCCTCACTGCTGGACTGTTTACTACCGTTAGGAAAGAGGGAATCCGTGCCTTCAGCTGCTCATCCACTGGTGGACCACCAGGCGCTACCCGACACCGAAGCGCCTGGATAGCCTACATTCACCGCAAGGTAAAACCAGAAAAGTGACCCTAGGAAAGGAACTGGTAGGGATGAAGAGGACTTGGTAAGGATGACAGGAAGATGGAAGAACAATCAGAATGTATTATAAACCTGTATGAAATTGACAACAAAATTAGTTACAAAAGCTGTTATTTGCCATCAATTAAGAATGTGAAGTTTTAAAGGCTCTGTGAAGAACAACCGCTGACAGAGTTTTTGCCTTCGTGTCTGTGCACACACATATGTGCGTTTATGTGGAAGGTAGAGAACAACTTCCGTGTTGTTCCTGAAGCGCTGACCACCTCCCCTCTCCTGCCCTTCCTCCTCCCTCTTGGACAGGTCCTCTCAGTAGACTGGAACTCAAGCAGGCTATGCTGACTGGCCAGGAAAGCCCGGCTACTGTGCCACGGCATACCTGGATCTTTCTACAAGGGTGCTGGGGACTGAACTCAGTTCCTCAGCTGTCGCTCAGCCCTGGTGAGGAGTGCATGATGGACATGACAGGAAGTAGTCTCACTATTCCTTGAGGGCCGTGGAAAGGAACCTGCTGTCTTGTATAAGCACATCTCTTTTGTTGTTTTTCACATTGCTGTTATTTGGGTTTCTTTGTGTAGTCCTGGCTATCCTGAAACTTGCTTGTAGACCAGGCCGACCCCACTACCACCCTCCAGAGTGTAAGCACATCTTGAAGGTGGGCTTTATTTAGATGAAGTTTTTCCAGTAGACAAATTCCACAGCTTCAACAATAGAAATCTTTCTTTGGCTTTTAGTGTTTGTCTTCATGGCCACGCTTTGTGTCTACTCTTCCTTAGGACCCGGACAATTCTGTTTTGTAGTCTCCTGAATTTTCAGCAGGTTACAAATGATCTGGCTTACTGTTCAGTGGTGGCTACACAGGCAGACAATTTGACTGTGCAGTTCCCCACTCGATGTCTAGAGCCCGAACATCAACACTGTACCCAAGAAGCTTAATTCTGAGAAGCAATGGATGAAGTTACACTTTCAAGCCGACATTCATGGTTTTGGGAACCGTGTCCAGTATCCAATGCACAAATCCAAAGGTGCAGGACTTTATCTCAGGAGTCCACTGAGACTCACTTCAGTGATTCATCTAGTATAACTAGTGTTTGTGAGTGTCTGTTTTGGTTTGGTTTTCCCCACATAGCTACCTGGATGTTAATAGACAGTATTTGCAGATATATCAGCACTAGTTTTTGGCTTCATTATAGCAGCAAAACAACCCATTAGTAAAGAACACGCAAAGAAAAAAGTCAACACTGCTGGACAGCAGTGGCGCACACCTTTAATCCCAGCACTTGAGAAGCAGAGGCAGGAGGATCTCAGTGAATTCCAGGCCAGCCTGGTCTCAGAGTGACCTCCAGGACAGCCAGGGCTACACAGAAAAACCATCAAAAACAAACAAAAAACAAAAACAACGAAGAAAAAGTAAGAAGGGCAACACTTTCAGCCTATGACAAAGAAGCACAAACTGCCATTTTTTCCTACATATCAAATTTTTTAACGAATCAATATGACGTAGAGATTTGAAAAACCACTCTTAATGCACAAAGGAATAAAAATCCCTGCAACATTTTCTTTGAAAAACATTCAGTGAAGTGTACACCTTGTATTTCCTGTGAAAAATTTACACTGCAAAAATACTTGAAAAGGGAATGTGGGCCAGGCATGATGGCACACACCTTTAAATCCCAGCACTCTGGGAGGCAGAAGCAGGCAGTTCAACCTCAGCCTGGTCTACAAAGCAAGTCCAGGATAGCCAGGGGCCACACAGAATATCCCTATCTTAAAGAAAAACAAAACAAAACAAAACCCAAACTAAAAAGGGAATGTGGCATTTATTAACCTTGCATGGTATTTCTGACACATTACCAACACCTGGTTAAGTACCTCTGCACACTAACGTGTGCTGCTATTTCTGGAACTCAACGGCGGCTGTCTTCAGAGCACGGGGAGGCGAGCTCTGCTGAACACCATTCCTTCACATTTCACACTGCAGTGCACTGAGCTCCCCTTCCTCACAGATTCCCCGAGCAAGGGTTTGTGAATACCCACCAAGAGCTACAGGTCACGGGCTCATCACTGGTAGCTGGAATTAACCAGGCAAATGTTTTAAAATGCTTTTGCTGCTTGGCCTGGTAGCACACACCTATAATCCAAGCACTCAGGGGGCAGAGGCAGGTGGACTGCCACAGGTTTTAAGACAGACTGACCTATATAATAAGTTCTAGGCCAACCAGGGACACAGCAAAAACAGACAAAACCGTTATTGGCTCTAGCCCCCAAAGAACGATGTCATTATGGGGTGCAGTTACCTCTGGAAGTTGTAAAAACTACCGATGATTCCACCATGCAGCCAGCATGGAGGCTGCCCAGTGTGAGTCACTTTTAGGCCAGCAGCAGCTACTCATGTGGCCAGCACAAGACTACTACCTCAACACTGCTCCTCTGGAACTCAACTGTGTGCTTCTTCTCAACTCCACAGACAGAAACTTCCCGTCAGTGTCAGAAGGCCAGGCATGCCTGAGATGTTCAAGGACAGAAGCGTAAGATCAGAGCCTCTGAGCTCATGGGCGGGATCACCGAGGAAGCAGGCACCGGAGTCTGTGGTCTCACCTACCACCCATTCTGCAGCTGACTAAATCGGGCTGTGTCTGAGAGATTCTGTACTTACTGCTCTGGCGACCTTCCTCACAACTTCTTGTTATTGGCGTAGGAACAGGAGGATCACTCATCTAACCCCATGCACCGCATGAAGGGCCACACTGTTCTCTTCATAAATCCCCTTCCAGTCTCTTTTGTTTAAAGGGTAAAAGAAGTGAAAACAGTTTAAAGAACCAGTTTTGCCAAAAAAAAAAAAAAAATTATTTTGGAAATTCTATGATTGAGTTCTCTTTAAGCCACACCATATAAAATACATTGTCAAGGGCATGGCCAACCAAAAGAAACATGGCATCTCTGAGAACTCTTGCATGAGCCTCAAACATCCACAAAACATCTGTGACTTACAAAGGTGCTCTCATTTGTGGTTTTCACAAACACTTTCATGTTGGGCTAAGCATGTGGCTCAGCGGTAGAGTACAAGGCTCTAGATTTGTCCCCCGGAGCCTTGAAAACAAGGAGAGGGTTTCTTGTGGGGCACACATCTCACTCTCAAGAGCAAGCAGCTGGCCTTCCTGAAGGGAGAGTCTTAGTCTTCAGAGCATGGTCCATGACTAATACAGTAAACTAAATGCAACTGAGGGCCTAGTGGTCACGTGTTTAAACATCTGACGCTAACACCGACTTCTTCAGAAGCACTGGTGAGGATGTCACTATATATACTTGACATATTTGAAGAGAAAATCAGCTTCATACCAAAAATAACTTTCAATCACGTTTATCAAGTAAATAAAAACAAAAACTTCATTTATTTGCAATTTCCAGAAGGTAACATACATAAAGATCTAATGCTGTATACAACAGATGGATAATTAACTACACACACACAAGATGAGTATGTACTAAATCTTCATAAACAAAAGTTAAAATAAATAGCAACAATAAAACTTTGGGAAAAATAACACATTCTAGTTGTGGAAAATATGATTCTTAATTATATACAGTTACATATGTAAAGCCATCTCTTTAGATTGCACAGAACTTAGAACTTGGGACCAGTAAAAGCATATTTACGGCATGTGACACTATAATCCCAGGCCCCTTTGTGATTAACTCCAGGATAAAAAGCACTTACATTCATAATATAGTAAAAGATACGCAGTACTGTTTGAGAGAGACTGCATTCTCAGATTACATTAACCTGCAGTAACCTTACAAGGCTATACAGGAAATTTCACAAAAAGAAATCTCAAATAATTATTGCGCCCACTTCATGCTGAATCAACAGCCAAAAATGGGTTTTAAAGTAAACATGGTTGTCACTGGATATTTTTAACACTTTGAAGATCTTTTCTTTGTCCCAGAAAACACTTTTACTTGACGATTAGCAATCTCAGCACAAGAAAAAGCCAGGCAAACGCAGCTAGCATTGGCCTTCCTCTCTCCTATGAATAGAATTATTTCAGAGACAGGAATTTATAGAAAACAGCACTAACACTCAGTTCCCTTATAAGCACACCCCTATCAGGAGTGTCATTACATTATTTCAAAATCTTATCTTCCTTATGCTCATTTAAAGAAACAACAGTAGCGACATATCCATTTATATTATGGCACAGCCCTGGATTTTGAGAAAAATACATTTTAGGGAGCCAGAAAAATTGCACAAACCATAGTAACAACCTGAAAAGCTCTTGGTGAAAAACACCAATCTTTAGGGCAATAAAAAAATATGTGTGGGCTTAATACAAATATTTACATTCAGAACAGAAGCTAGCTATTACGCTGCTTGATACCAGCAATTCACAGATTATGTCAAAAGTTGTGTGTCCACAGTGACTGGGACACTAGAATGCATAGATTCTTCAGCCTGTTGCCTGTCACTGAACCCCGCACTGAGAAGCTGTGCGCAGACACTCTAAGCACTGCTGATTTCACTCATCTGCTCCACCACTTGTCCTAGAATCTCATCTACTACATCAACGTCGTAATTGACTTGCTGAAGATCCAGATCAGGCACAATCATAGCTAGCAGCTGTCCTACGTTGACTCGAAGAGAGCGGAGTTTGAGGCTGCAAATACAAACAGGAACTGCTTAGGTGAGTACACAATATAAATGGCTTCTCTTATGGAACTTAAAAGGGAAAAATACAAAAATCTCTGTGGAATGATAGAGAATAAAATGAAAAGTACAAACTCCCTTCAGAACTGGATTTAATAATCAATTGATTTCATTAAATGCTAGGCTAAATCCAAGAAGAATGTTTCATAAAACTAGTGGCTCTTGAGACAACTTGGACTAGCAAAACAACACAATCAGATGTTATTTCCAATTTCCTATCACCTGGACAAACAGCAATAAGCTGGTGAAAACTAAAACAGAGTTTGAATAAACTCAATTGCTTTTTAATTGGTTTCTGGAGACAAGGCTTCTCTGTGTAGCCCTGGCTGTCCTGGAACTTGCTCTGTAGCCCAGGCTGGCCTGGAATTCACAGAGGTCCGCCTGCCTCTGCCTCCTCAGTGCTGGGATTAAAGGTGTGCACCAACACCCCAAGGTTCCTTAATTATGTATAAAAGGAAAAAAAAAATTCTATGGTCAAGTAAGTTCCCAAAAGTTTGGTCTGAATAACGCTAAGCGGGCTTTGTAAAATTGTGAGCCTTCTCTGTATCTATTTGTCCTAGTAGGCTTTACTGTAAAGTTGACAGAGCCTAGAGCCCTCTCAAAGAAACTTCGGGGAGTCCAAGTTAAGCATGAGTCAGGAAGTGAGCAGGCATCAGCCCTCCTCCAGGCTTCCTGCCTCCAGCTCCTGTTCTGACTTCCCGCAATCAAGGACTGTGGCCTGTAAGCATAAGCCAAAAACACTCTTTCCTCCCCACGTTGCTTTTGGTCAGAGAAGAAGCCAACTGAGATAGGATTATTCATTTACTGTTTAGACTTGTAGCTCTTATAGAGAACCTGGGTTCAGTTCCCAGCACCCACATAATAAATAGCTGAGACCCTGTACCAAAAAGAACAACCCCACTAAAAATCTAAACAAAAGCACAAGCATGAATATCCAATATATAGCTCTTACTTGCGTAGGGTAATCATCCGTTGTTTTTTTGGTTAACAGGATGTAACTACATACATATTTACGTATATTTATACATAGAGAGACAGGCAGTCAGAGACAGTGTGTCCCATGTCACAGTCATGGCGAAATTCAGCCCACTTTCAAAGACTAAGCCCAGTTTTCATTCTTCACCCAAATAATCCAAACCATTTTCTATCCTGTAACTTAGCAAATTGAAGCAATAATGATGTGTTCCTTCCCTGTGTCTACCGAGCATGTGCGCCCCGAGAAAACCAGTGCGCGACAACTCCAGCCTGCAGAAAACTCCAGTACCTTTCCCCATCCACACAACTGACGGGCTCCTCAGCGTTGCTTGAAGTGGAGACATCAGCTCCTGCCTGCTGACTTGTAGATTTCAGCTGCTCAATTTCAGTTTTGAGTTCTTCACACTGAGAATGAACATGAGATTTCTCTATTTCCAATAACTGAGCCTGACCAAAAAACAAATTTTATAAGCAGAACATTTAAAAATACACTCCAAGTGCAACGTTAGGATAAGAAATGGAAGAACCACCCTGATAAAATGATCAGCTGCCAAAACACACCAATCCACACGTGCCCAGCAATGCTGGTTTCTCTTCGATCCTGAGTGGAGGTGGAGGGCCTTGCCCTTACAGCAAACCTTCACTGAGCTGCGTCTCAGGCCCCGGTAACTTCCCATTAGACGTGTTTCCTATCATTTTACGGTGAGGACAGAGGTGCTGACTACCATGCGACAGGGCTGTCTGTGTCCCCGAGAATGAACAGCATGATGCTGGCATGCTCACATGACGCGGGCTCCTTCCATCCACTCCACGGCACCACGCTCCCAACAGCCTGCGCTGCGCACAAGAGTGTGGATAAAGGCTGCAGAGATGGCCTGAGGATCCCTCCACTACTGTAGTCCCAGGTCCAGGAGCACCCAACCCCTCTTCTGGCCTCCTGGGCACCAGCCAACCAATTTTAAAACTCTAACTTGACACTAGGTGTGGTGTGTGCACGTATTTAACACCAGCTCTTAGAAGGCAGAGGCAGGTGGATCTCCCTGGGTTTGTGGCCAGCCTGGTCTACACATCATGTGCCAGTCTAGCCAGGGCTACATAAGACCCTATCTTAAAAACAGAACACTTTGCAAATCTGAATAATAGGCCATATGCATAGGCCACCACTCACATCCTGATAATTAATGTCTTCCTTCTTCCTCAGAAGAAAAATTCTTCAACAGTAAGCACATTTCCCAGAATCGATCAGCCCTTGAATACAGACAACTCTTCTTTTCTTGGCCTGGGGTGCCTGCCTCGGGGCACAGCTGCTCTAAGAAGCCCCTCACGGCTGGAGCCTGGCTGAACCAAGGAGCTGCCACTGCACTTGGACTTCACCCTCCATAAAAGGGTACTATTGTTTACATGCCGAATTCTGACCATAACGAGTAAAAGTTATTCGCTCTCCAGCAACGTCCCGTTCACTACAGGAAATTCACACACCCAGCCATGTCCCATTATTTTCTAGTTCTCTCAAACCTTCTTCATTTTGTTTTGTTTTGGATAGCATCAGGAGAGGAGTGCCAAGGAGGGGAAACGAGGTCTTCTATGCAGCCCAGGCTAGCCTCAAAGTTACCATGCATCAAGGATGACCTAGAACTTCTAATCTTTGACTCTATATCCCAAATGCTGGGACTAGAGATATTGACAACCACACCTGGCTTAATATGTGTCATTCCTTCATTTCCTTCTTTATTTATTGCTGTGTGTATGGGCAGGCCAGAGGCTGATTCCTGGGGTCTTCCTTGATTACTGATGCTCCACTTTCACTTACTGAGGCAGTCTCTCTTCATAATCCTAGAGCTTGTCACCCCACCCCTGCCTCACAAGCGCTGGGGAACAGTGAGCTGCCACATCCAAGGGGCTTTGATGTAGGTGGTAGGGATCTGAACTCTAGTCCCCATGCTTGCAAGGCAAAGGCTTTCTTCACCAAGCCACCTCATCAGTCCCTACTTTAGACATTTAAGAATCAAAAAATGCTTCTACAAATCCCTCTATGCCTCCAGAAGGCCCACTCCCCAGCTAAGAAGCAAAGGAGGAGGAGGCACTCAATAAACCAGTTATTCCAGGACAGCATACACCAACCTAGCACATGCTAGACAGTGACTGCTGGCAACTCACCTCACTTTTATACTGGTCCCTCTCCACAGTGCACTTGTCCAGCTGTCTGAACACATCATCAAGCTGCACAGCCATCTCGTCCATCTCACTTTTACTCTCAGCACCAGAACACTGGCTGCATTCGGTCTTCACATGCTGCAGAGTGCTACACTGTTTCTTCAGCCTTTCTATTTCTTCCAAAGCTTGCTGATACTGAGATCCTACATGGTCTGGGCTTTCAGATTTACCATTAACACTTTCAAGTAAAAACACAGTGTCAGTTTCAGTGGCCTGGTGGCAAGTTTCCTTCTTCACATACTTGTCATTCATCTCTAATATCCTTTGCTGTAAGACTTTTATCTGCTCAGTAAACACTTGACACTGTCTCTTGTATTCATCTCTTTCTTGCGTGACTGAAAGCAGCTCGCTTCTCAGTTCCTGAATCTGATGGCCAGCAGCATCTGCTGACTTCTCCAAGGTGTCCTGCACCTTTGCCCTAGCATTTACACAGGACAGTGCCGATGTATCATTTGATGCAGCCACGTCTTCAACACTTTCTTCCTTTTTCACAGACAGACCCGGTACTTCCGTCTGGGTGGAGACCGCAGTGCCCTGCTCACACCTGGAGGTGGAGGTGCTTGTTGCACTAGCCTGGACACAAGGGTCAGGACCGTCTATCAGCTCCACCTGAGCACCACTCTGCTCAATGTGAATCTGTTCTGATTTGACCTCGATTTCATGATCTACTACAGGTGGATCTACTGCAGGTTTGGGGGTACTATTCTCTTCTAAAATGATGACATCTTCATCATCATCATTTTTGTAAGATGAATTTTCAAATGGAGGATTATTTAATCTCCGAGTCTTTGCATTCAGAACTGAACGAGCACTAAGCTTCCGCTTCATGCTGGAAGAAAGTGTAAACATAAAATGTTAAGTTTGTAAAAGATGAGAAAGACAAAGTATCTGAAAACAATTTAGTGAAGGCAGGGCTCCTCTGGCTCACAGTGAGAGTACAGGCAAGGAGAACAGGGCACCAAGAGGCTTGTTTGATGGTGGCAGAAATGTGCAGGGATCCCTCACATCCTGGCAGAACAGACAGAAGGTGGGGGCAGGCTACACACGCTCTGACCTATCCAGTGAGGTACACTTCTTCAAAGCTTCACAGTCCTCTACGACAGCACCACTAAGAAATAAGTGTGCACACACAACCTCAGTGGGAGAATTTACACTGAAAGCACAGTGACCTGTTAACAAACAATTATGTTAACAACTCTCTAATTATCTTCAAATTCTGGGATGTCTTACTTTTCCAATAGCACACTATTCAAACCTAACATTGAATCAATGATGCAAATTCCTTTCTCCTTTTACTATTAGGAAATAATTGACTATTGAGATCTCTCTCTGTGTTGTTGCTGCTGAATGTAGTTCTGGCTACCCTGAATTCAGAGATGCCCGCCTCCCCTGGCTGACTCCCGGGATCTCCTCAAGAGCATCTCTCCATGGTCTACACTGCACCTCTTCCCATGTGGTCTCCAGCACTGTAATATGGCAGTGTCTGCTGTCCCACTGTCCCTTCCAGGAACACTTGCATATAAGATGCTATACTTAATGACCTTGTTTGGCATGAGACAGAGCTTGTGCAAGACCTCCTGACCTCAGACTTCCTTTCTTCTTCATCTTCTCATCTGCTGTCCACCTCCCACATAGGACCTCATCACTATAAATTTCATATAAAATAATTTCCCCTAAATTAGAGACTGTCTTGAGGCTAGGAGATAGTTTGGGAGGTTGAGAATAGTTGCTGTTTGATAATAAGGGCTGAGTCCGAATTCCTAGCACTCATGAAAAAAATCTGAGCAGGTGCCTGCAACCTCACCACTGGAGGGTGGAGACACAGGACCTTACTAAGCAGCCATCTAAAACAGTGAGGTGCCGGTTCAGCCAGAGACCTTGCTCTGAGCATGATGTGGACAGGGACACCGCAGGATGCTTGATATCTTCTCTAGCCTCTGAAAGTGTGTGAACATACACACACTTGCATGTAAACGGCCTCATTTTCTTTATTTTTCCTGGGGTTCCAAGCTTCATGAGGTTTGGGGATGGAACCCAGGGCTCTGTGCAGAGGAGGCAGGCACTCCACCAACTGAGCCCACAGTTACTAAGTTTTCACAGCTTCCCAGTGAATTTATTCAGAGTAACCTCTCCAGCACAATCATTGTATTTATCTATCTATCTGCATACCTACCTACCTTTCCATCTATTTATTAATTTATTTTCCCATGAACTGGGGTCTCATGTATTCTGATCAGGCTGGTCTTGAACTTGCTATGTAGGCAAGAATGACCTTGAACTTCTGGTCCTCCTGCCTCCACCTCCTAAGGGCAGAAATTTCAACCCCACACCTACTTTTGTACAGTGCCAACGACTGAACCCAAAACGTTCCTGCATGGTAGGCCACCACGCTAATAACTGAACTCATCCCCAATTCCACTTTGAGAATGTGAAGGCCACACAACCTCCCAGAAAAGCCTGGTCTTGCTACCTCCCAGTGTCTTGTCTCAATGTTTCTCTTAACAGACTTCAGTGTCAGGGTGTTTTATAACAAGAACAGGAAAAATGACTAAGATGGACACAGGTCATTACAAAGGCAGTGATGTTTACACCACATATTGTAACAGGCCACCAGACCTTACCACAACTGACACCATGTTAGAGGCACCATTCTGACCCTAAAACCCAGCACACAGGCCCCAACACCTGCCAGAATGGGAACAAATTGCTAATCCACCACCAATCCTAGTTCCAAGAGTCAGGAATGCACTGAACTTTGCTTTTGGGCTTCTGTAGTTCTGCTAACTGAAGTGTATCGACCAGAAAGTGGTTCCTGTGCCTTGTGAACCATAGGGATGTGCTCCCACCATTAAGCTACAGACCTGGGGCTGTATAAGAACCTACAATTCTCACTTTGTAGCTCCAAACTAACTTGAACAAATAAATTAAGCTGCCAAGGAGCTAGGGTTATAAGCACTTGCCCCCAACAGAGCAAGAGTTAGAGATCTGATCAAACCTCCTAATACATCAGACACAGACAGATAGACAGACACAGGCACAAACACACACACAACACTGTGCTCTTGTTCTTACCCCTACCCACACATAAAGCTGTACACATGCTGGCCCTGTGAGGTGAACTCCTGAGTACTGAGAGTCCCAGCGTTACCCACTCAGTTAAAGTTTCTTCAGCTAATTTAAGTACGTGGTTGAAGAAGGGAGGAGGGGATCCTGGAGAATTTCTCATTCCTGTGAACTGCAATCTCTTGGAACTGCGTCACTTCTGCACAAGAGGCGCAAGGCGCTCCACCCGTGCTCCACACTGGGCATAGTCTCATCACTAACCTGTTGCTCTCAGCTTCAGTCTGCGGTGAAGCAAGGTGGTTGTTTATAAGCCTTGTTGTGAAGAGATTCCCCACATCTGGAAGGTGTGGCCTTGGAACACTCTCCTTCACAGTAGAAAAGCTCGGACTTGAAACATTTGTCTGATATAATAGTTCATGATTAATCTGTTGGACGAAAAAAATGGATCTTAGAAAAACTTTTTTTTTTTTTTTTGAGAAAGGGTTTCTCTTTGTAGCCTTGGGCTTAGAAGATAAAACAAAAATATTTTTTGAGAAGTTGGAACAAAAATGAAGGTACTAATATACTACCTCCAAAAACTGAAAGTAATCCCATTATTCTTTCTCCTACAGATGGGTCTCCCCGTCACACTACACCAGAAAGCACTGCAATGCAACTATTAGCAAGCACACAGGCCCAGGGCAGAATGGAACTTCCTACCCAAGACATTGCTGAGCCCAAGTGTCCCACCCACTACCTACAGCTTCTCGAGACGCTGGCCCCACCTCAGCCTCCCGAGTCAGCCTCCCTAGTGCTAATAAGCACATAGGTGGGTCTCACACAGCTCTCCAGTGAGTTGCCTGTATACAAATGGGTGGGGCCATTCACTGGAGCACATTTGACATAGGAACCATATCTTCAAAGAAAAGTGGCCCGTGGCTCAGAGTTCAAAGCACTGGCTGCTCTTCCAGAGGACTCTGGTTTAACTACCTGCCCCACACAGCAGCTCACAACTGTCTATTACTCCAGTTGCAGGGGATCTGAGACCCTCACATAGACATATCCAATAGCAATACAATACACAATAAAATAAAAGGAAATTTTTATAAAGAACCCTGACCTTCCCTGAGAAGCCACCAACCGTCACTCCGGCTCCCTGCTACAGGCTGGAGTGCTGGCTACTTTGACCCTGTGGAGGCAGCCACAGCTGTTCTGCCCTCGCCATTCCTCCTGGACCTCACCTTTTTCCTAGTGTTTCCTGAACTTTAGGGGAAGGGCTGTGATATCCACATCCCACTTTCGGCTGTGCGCTCTACAGACATGTACTGTCTCTATTTCAGCAAGTGTGAGTTTCCCACTAGATTCTTAAAAGGCTGCCTTCCCTCAGTAATGCCCCACCCACCAAAAATTAACTCAACCATCTAAGCTGTTGAGCTATGAAGACTTGGGGAACACAGCAAGAGTGAGGGCAAAACAAAACAAAAAATGGTACATTCAACAAATTCCTTTACACTGGTAGTAAAAGTCCAGAACTTTACTATTGAGCATCAGTAACCAAGTACTTTAAAAATTAAGCCAGGTATAAAATATAAGAATTCATTACCTGAGGGATCATTTCCAGTTGTCTGATCCTGTATTTCTCCTTGCTGCTTTAAAAGAAAGATGAAAATGAACATCATGATATTTACACTGTTACTATTTAACAATCCTATTTTCAAATGAAGTCATTATTTCACTACTGAGTTATTCAAGTATCTACAATTAGCTTAGCTTCAGTTTCACTGTGATCACTGGTGAGCATTTAGAGTAGAATAACAACCCCGTACCTGCATACACATTTTCCCTTTAATTAAAAAAACATAAATAAGTAAAAATCTTAGTAACACCAAATGTATGTCTGAGCAAGAGTTCATAAAGAAGGACAGCAAAGACTTTCATTCTTTCAAAGCTGCTGCTAAAACTAAGTAAATGCTGGCATATACAGAGGGCTGGGGTTGTGCCTCAGTGAGTGGAGTGCTTGCTGAGCAAACATGAGGAAACAAGTTCAGATACCCAAGTAACAGCTGTGCATGACAACACACCTCACCCCAGGGCTGGCGAGATGGGGTCTGGAGGATCTCTGGCTGACTAGCACAGCTCACTAATGAACTCCAGTCAGTTAGAAACCCTGCCTCAAATGGGATAGCCTGCTGCAGCGGTGCGTGCCTTTAGTCCCAATACTTGGGAGGCAGAGGCAGGAGGATTTCTGTGAGTTCGAGGACAGCCAAAGCCTACATAGCAACACTCCATCTATGAGAGAAGAGCACAAATGAGAAAGACAGCTGAGAGTGACCCATGCTCTCCACATACAAACACACAAGTAACACACACAAATGGAATACACGGCAAAGGCACAGGAAAGGTTCTTAGCCTTCCACATTCTATGTATTAAAATAGTCCTACTGCTCCCCTATCCCACCTCCATTTCCTGTTTATCCCTGTCACACCACTTCAGATGAACAAATGCCTGTACAATCTGAAAACATTATAGCCATGACCTCTGGCACAGCCATAACTACTGGAAATGGCGAAAGTCATGGAGCCAGCACAGCTGTTTGATACAATTCCAGCAAAGCTGAGCCAAAATATTGCAATTGCTGTCATTCTGTCTCTTACTTTTCGGTCTTTGGTCTCTGCATGTTGCATGCTTAAGAACTTTCTGCATTATGATTCATTTTATGTCCTCTCCTGAGAAAATGCTATCTGAGGCTTTTTAGGAAGGTCCTAAAAGTAATTAACTGGCCACTATTTGGAAGTCTTCCTTATGCCCTTGAGATCGTTAAGTACAGATAAGCACATAGATAGAAATTTCTCTATGAGGCTATTACTCCAGGAATCTTCTTGGGGTACCCAGCCCTAATCAAACTCTAACAGTATAACTAATTAATGCAGGGTAAACAGAAACACTTGACAAACACTGACTGCCCAGAAGAACAGGTTAAAGACTCAAGGCTTCCTTTTACAATAAGCTTAGAGCTCCCTGAAACCTTAATTTAAAGATAGGGGGTCATGCAGGGTATACCCCTGGTGGAATAGAACTCAGTAAATAAAATAGACTGAATAAAATAACCTTCTACTTTATAGCACATATGATGAAACAATATAGTAAAAGAAGTTAGGTATCAGTATTTGTTCTCCATGAAAAAAACAGTGCAGATATTTCTATTTGTCTGGGAACACTGCCAGCCTAAAAGCAGGCTGTCATCTATTAAATGTGGCTTTTTTTTTTTTTTTTGGAGATTTTTTTTTTTACATTCTTTAAATTGGAATTATAAGGCTAATAAAAATAAAATTTATTCTGTTTGTATGTTCTAATTGTGACTGAACTTGTAACCCTGGACATGTAACAAAAAAATCAAAGACTCTGCACTTCTTAGGAAATCATTAGTCATCTTTGTTCTATGAAAGCTATATGGCACCTGGTTGCCAGTAAGCCAGAGCTTCGAGACCATCCCGACTTCCTGCTGCCGGGCCTGCCTCCCATCTCCTTCCCCTCGGCCTCCTTAGCTCCCTGCAGTCACCCTGCTGACAATGGCGGCAGTGCAGACCTCCTTTACAAACCTTCCTGAGCCATCCTGCCTCCCCACGCGCTACCAGAAGCAATCTCCCCTCTGAGCTCCAACACAGGGCAGACTCCACCAATTGTTTTAGTTGTTCTGCCTGCATGCATGCTTGTACACGGATGTGCAATGCCCAAGGAGGCCAGAAGAGGGTGCTGGGTCCTCTAAGACAGTCATTTCAGGTGGCTGTGAGCACCACATAGGTGTGAGGAGTCAAATGTGGGTCACCTGAGTCCAGGCCCATCAATTCATGGTTAGCACACGTCACCGTTTCTGTCAAGATATAAGCTCCTAACAGGACTGTTTACGTACAGCTCATCTGTGGCTCAAAAGGCGGGATCCTTCAGGGAAATGTATGAATGCAGGGCACTAAACATCAGTCCCCACAGCACACGTGGAACTAGAAGCAACACTTGCTGCTGTGCTCACCACACCTGCAGTCACACCTGTGCTGGTGGAAACGGGGACAACTGCAGGCAAATTATTGCTCCTGGTCTGGGCACCATTTGTCACCAGACTCATATTCAACACTCACGTCTTCTTGTAGGTTTTTTCATAGGTGGGATGTACCAAATCCTCATCTTCAGGTTCTTCTGGAACTTCACAATTTCTAGACAGAAAAAAAGATCACATGGGAATAACACATCACCAGTTCTGTTCAGTCACCTCCAGCAGTACTTTCTGCCTTTCCAGAAAGGGCACTACCAACTATATGGTACCTGAACTGTGGGTCAGGGTTATTGGAGCAATACCATTTTTCTGGAAGCTGATCTATCCCATCTGGTAACTTTCGCCACTTTAGACAAGCATCACACTGAACCCACGTCTGATCAGGACGCTTCCTTCAACAAAACAAGAACAAATATTAAAGCAGGAATTAGCAACTCTTCAGTATTTCATTTATTTTCTAAGTTGTTTCCACACTAAGTATCTGCTTATTTCCAATCCTGAAACCTGTGTGACTGAACTGCATTTACTGTATGTAAAATTAACTTTTTAAATTTTGGCAACTTTCAAGAGGTTACCTACCAATCTGAATGAACAATTTAAGTATCTTCTTTAATCCTAGCACTTGGAAGGCAGAAGGGTGTCTGTAAGTTCCAGGCTACTCAGGGGTATAGTGAGACCCGGCCTTTAAAAGGGGCGGTGGTTGGTAGTGGTACAATCTTTTAACCCCAGTACTGGGAGGACAGAGGTGGGTGGATCTGATTTGAGGCCAACCAAGTCTACAGAGAAAAAAAGTTCCTGGTCAGCCATGGCTACAAGGGAAGCCCTGTCTCAAAAAATGAGAGGTGGAGAGTGGGAGAGGGAGAGAGACGATCTTAGGAAGAAATTATATACAGCTAGCTAGAGAAAGAACTCTTTGGATAAGAGCACGTGTGCTTTCTGAAGGAGCCAGGTAGGAGTCCCAACACACACTTGGCAGCTCACAACCTCAGTACCTCCAGTTCCAGGGGATCCAACAACCAGATGGACACCAGACACTCATGGGGTAGACAGACAGACATACAAGCAACACACCCAAATACTTAAGTAAGAAATATTTTCAAAAAGCAATTATGAAGACTCATTTTATATAAGATTTTCTCTTTGAGACAGTGTTTCAACTCTAGACTGACATCACACTTTTCCCCCCTTCTTTATATGGCCTTTTGAGTCAGGCACTCGTTAGGCAGACTAGGCTGGCCTCCAAATTAAGAGAGCCACCTACCTCAGCCTCCTGAACACTGAAACAGAATGCAGATAGCCTCAAATTCTTCATCCTCCAGTGGCAGGCTGCTGAACGCAGGATCACACACCTAAGTCACCAGTAACTTTTGTCTGTATATGTTTGCTGGCATGCTTGCTGACGTTGTGTACATGTGCTTGTGTAGGCCTGAGGTCAACCTGCAGTGTCTCTCTTTAGCACACTGTACACTTGTCTTTTTTGAGGCAGGTTCTCTCGCTGGCCAGGAACTCACCACATAGGCAGGGCTGACTAACCAGCTACAAAGCCCTACAGGAATTACACATGCAGGACCCCAGGTCCAGCTAGGTCACCTGGGTTCTAGCATCAATGCAGAGCCTCATCCTTGCCAGCAAGCACTTTATTGACTGAGCTGTGTGTCTATTTCCTCTCTAGTAACTTTTCAGGGCAGTTTTTAAACAGTGGGGTATGAGCGTTCAAAGCCTGGGGCACATGCTTTCTTTGACCCCAACACTGGGGAGGCAAAGGCAGAGGAGCCCAAGTTCAAAGGCAGAGTAGACTTGGTGAGTCCTTGCTGCAAACCACACAAAACAAGAGCTGGCCTAGACTTTGGCGGCATGCTTTCCCAGCAGAGGGCCCAGATGAGTGTTCTGTGTGAACAAGGCCTTAACAACATAAAACTTTTCAAATGACCTCAGTGTTTACAAAGTAACAAGTAAAACTAACCTAGCAACCCTGCTTTCATAAGATCACTAAACTAACTTTGTGAACTAATTAGCTTGCCAAATGCCAGCAGTTTTTGTGGCTAAAAAGGTACAACACAGTACCATGGTTATTGCGGCCTATCACTGCATAGGGACTTTACTCACTGTTCATTTACAGACTGCTAGTGTGTGCTACACGTACTAATAAGCACATGCCAGGCGTCATACTGCCCAGTCCTTTTTTTTTTTTTTTTTTTTCATTTACTTTACTGTTTCATTTTGTGTAAAAGAGTTTTGCATGTATGTCTGTGCAGCATATGATTAGCTGATACCTAGGATGCCACAAGAGGGTACAGGATTCCTGGCACTGGAGTTAGACAGTTGTTGAGCCACCAGGTGGTGCTGGGAGTAGACTAGAAGCTGAGTCCTCTGAAACAGCTCTTAGCCACTGGGCAATCTCTCCAGATCCAGGGCATTCAACACCCTCTTCTAGTCTCTGTCAGCACTAGGCATACATGGTACGCAACACACACATGCAGGCAAATAAAATTAAATATACATAAAATTTTATTTAAAAGATGAAATAAACAATATCAACAGATACCAGCTCATTAACTTGGAGAGTATGGATTCACCTTTAGTATGAGCCCTGAATCTGTGAAAGGCCACAGCAGTGCCACCATCTCTAAGAGTCCCTCAGGACTCAGTATGCGGTACTTAGTACTCAGCACTCAGTACTTACTGTATGTCTTCAACAGGCAAACTTAGAGGGTATTCTGAATTTTTTTTCACTTTCATTTCATTCCAGTAATCATTCAGCTTCTCTCCTAATGCTAGTATTGTAAGCCTTAAAAAAAAAAATCATAACATTAATTCAAGAAAAAAATCAATTCAAGATCAATTTTAAAAAGTAAACACATAGCAAAAAATTATTCAGTAATGATTGTAAGGATATTGTGAGCCAGGTGTGGTGGCGCACATCTGTGATCCCAGTACTTGGGAAGCAGAGGCAGATGGATCTTGTGAGTTCGAGGCCAGCCCAGTCTATAAAGCACGTCCAAGACAGCCAGGGCTACACAGGAAAACCCTGTCTCAAAAAACCAAAAAGAATATTGTGAGT
This sequence comes from Rhombomys opimus, assembly GCA_010120015.1. Lineage (NCBI taxonomy): Eukaryota > Metazoa > Chordata > Mammalia > Rodentia > Muridae > Rhombomys > Rhombomys opimus. Next base: position 5,909,887 of record REGO01000055.1, on the reverse strand, counting down.
AGAAAGGAAAAATTCTAACAGTATGGCTAATAAATAACATCCTCAGATGCTCATTTTCTTTCAGTGTCGATCATAGTAAGTCCCTTGATCATCTAGGAGGAAAGCAGGGGAACAAAAAGGGAGAAGAGGGGATGGGGTGCCCTGGAGGGGAAGCTCAGCAACAGTGTACTTGTCTACTACGTATAAAGCAAGCAGAAGAGGAGCAGGCCACCAGGCCCTCTGCTGACACGTAGGCTACCAGTTCCTGAGAGGAGCAGAGGTTCCTGCATTTCAATCCCAGCTAATGAGCGCTCAGCTTCACAGCTGTACATGCTGCTGCTTCTTTTTTTTAAGTTTTTGAGACAGGTATTTCCACATATTCCCGTCTGCCTTGGAATTTACAATGTAGACCAGGTGGACCAGGCTAGCCTCGAACTCACAGAGATTTGCCCATCTCTGCCTCCCAAAGGCTATACAACCATGCCCAGCCAACACCAGATTTTAAAGTCAATGTGACATTCAGAATTTAAAACAAAGCTTTTATAAAAACTGGCTCTTCAGCTGGGCAACATGGCACATGCCTTTCATCCCAGCACTGGAAGGCAGAGACAGGCAGATCTCTGAATTGGAGGTCAGCCTGGCCAACAGAGCTAGTTCCAGGGCAGCCAGGGCTACACAGAGAAACCCTGTCTTTAAAAACCAATAAATAAATAAAAAAATAGATAGATAGATAGATAGATAGATAGATAGATAGATAGATAGATAGATAGAAACAAAAACTGGATCTTATATTTAAGTCTGGCAGGTTAATTTTATAGACAACTACCACCATGAAACTTATTCCAATTCCTTGAGGCTTTATTTTGATCCCAGAAGTCCTCCTATAAATGTACACAGTGATACCCCAAAGACAACTCATCTTCCTTTCTAACCGGTCACATCTGTCTAACACTTTTTTGACTTTTTCTAATCTTTTTATCATCATACCTCAAGCTATACATCTACATTCACTTCTCCTAAGAATATGGCAGAGTGGAAACAAGGTCAGAGGATATATATACATTAATATACAGCTTTACTGAGTGGACTACTGGCTTTCAGAAGATAGCCAATGATTTCCAAAGCTATCAGTAACTTAAGAACACCAGCCCCGTTCCATTCTGCCAACATCTACCACATCCTTTGCCTTTTGGAGGTGTTTCAGTTTTGTCTGTGCTACTGATATGTTTTCAGTCCTGTATAAGACTGCCTAACTGGGCTACAGTGCGGTCAGCAGCAGAGCCAGGCCCCGCCCCAGAGAGTTTGAGCCCTTCAGTACAGCTCTAGCACTGCCACAGGCAGCAGCTCTGGAGAGACAATCGTTTCCTAGCACACGATCATGTAACCTCTGACATACACCATATGAAGAGATGAGTGAAAGGTCACGGATTTTTAGAGCGTCTATCATTCCACTCAAATAGACTTCTAGTTACCATGGGTTTCGTGCAATCTAACAACGATTGAAGAAATACCATGAAGAGAAAAGCAACAACAAAGTATCAACATTCAGAATTAGTCCACCTGCTTTCTTCTGCAGGGTTCTCTTGGGTGGCTCTGGCTGACTTTCTGGTAAGAATGTAAAACAGACCTAGTAAGTACTGACACCAACTCACTGCTTCAAGAAATTAAGTGATTTATTTACCTATTAAATTCCATTCCACAATGCTTTATGCTTTAGTTTATAGATCTTTGTATTTTCGGATCAGACTCCCCGTGAAGGTGGTATTTTTCCCCCTTAGTAGTAGTAATTTTTAAGCTAGGGTCTCACACCTTACTATAGACCAAGGGGGTATAGCAACTCTCCTGCCTCAGCTCCATATTACTAGAATTATCGATGTGAGTCACCAGCCGAGCTATTTGTTACTTTTCTTTCCAGCGCCTCCCTCCACTCCACCCTTTTTAGTTTTTTGAGACAGGGTTTCTCTGTGTAGCCTTGGCTGTCCTGGAACTTGATCTGTAGACCAGGCTGGACTTGAACGCACAGAGACCTGCCTGCCTCTGCCTCCCTAGTGCTGGGATCACTCCCAGGCTTCTTTTCTGCCTTTCCATGTTAACATTACTTACTTTAATGTGTGTACCATGCTGTGTGAGTGGACACAATGCTCAAGGCAGCAGAGAAGTCTGAGGAGTGGTGTCCCTCCCAGCTGTGACTGGGCTCTGGGGTCACACTGGGGTTGCCAGGCTCGTGCAGTAAGCACTGTTATCCTGCAGCCACTCGTCCTTCTCACTTACTTTCCTGGATCTACTAGCTAGCTACTGCCTCAGCAACAACGGTGAATAGCTGATATACCCATTCATTCTCACTCTTAGAGGAGACATACATAATTAACAGCACTCAGGAGGCAGAGGCCAGTCTGCATGGCAAGTTCCAGGCCAACCAGAGCTACATAATAAGATTCTAGCTCAGACAGACAAACAGACAGAGCAGACCTGTCTAAGCTTTTTGACATCAGATATAAATACAATTTGGAGCCTGCCTTGATGGATTTTGGTCCAGTATTTCTTCGTTGTGCCCTGGCCCCTTGCTTTTGGAATAATAACGCATATTTTGCTCCATTCTGTGGAAGTATACAATATGCTTTTTTATTTTACAGGGCTTACAGATAAAGAGAATGTCTTGACTCTCAGAAGACTTTAGACTTTTGAAGTCTGTTGAGGATTTTTTTTTTTTTTTTTTTTTTTTACGATAGAGGATTTTGCAGTATAGCTGTTGGCTATTCCTGCCAACTCAAGTAGCACAGACTTCCTTTGTAAACTTTGTAACCCTTGTATTGTATACTTCCCAGGAAAAGTGCCCTGGCCCCTGATGAGGAGCTTCAGAAGGCAGGCAGGGCCACTCCAAGTTTTACCTCTGGGCTCCCCTACATCTTTCCTGGTCCCCTCTTCAGCTCCCCTGGGTGCCAACCCCTGTGGTCCCTGAAATGGGTGCTTGGATTTTCAGGCTGTGCTGCTGGGCTCTCTACACTTCCGGGCGGCAGCACCTCAGGCTCCAGAGTGGCTGAGGCTAAATCTTCACAGAGCAGGGACCTGAGATCAGACTCCTGAAGAAACTGAGAAGCTGAAGCCACAGAGAAGTGGCAGTCCCTGAGGCCTCAGTTACAGCTGCTGCCGACAGGGAACTCAGGAGGGAGGCCTGTTTAACTGGAGCTAACCTGTGAGCTCTATCGCCACCTGTGCGGCAACAGCATCTAAACTAGCCATTCCTCTGAGGCAAGGAGCTCCATGACACTGCCAGCCAGGGACCAGGACCAGGCATCTGGCCCCTCAGTTTAAGTTCACAGTTTATGTGAAGGAAGTTGTTTCCTCAGCTCAGAGTTCAACTCTATATAAACCCCTTGAGGCATAAATCAATTGGCTCCTTCCCCACCCCTCTCTGTCATAATAACGTCACTTCCAGCCTCTATAACTGTCACAAAGGCCATCTCCTGCCCCTCAGTAGGCCCCTTCTCAGATTATAATAATTTTGTAATAATCTTTCAGAAAAGTCTGAACAAAACCCCTCCAACTCCTGAGCTCCCCAAGCTCAGGACCTGAAATCCCACCAATCCTCACCCTAGAAAGTGTCACCCCCTAAGAAATCCTAAACAAAGGCTGTGTTTGCTCAGCTCTCTGCTGCCTTCTCCCAGGAGCAGAGGCACCTATTCCTGGATTCATCCCTCCACACCCTGGACCCTCCAATAAATTCCTTTTATAAGAGACTTGCTGTCTGGGTGACTGTCTCACTGGAAGAAGCCATGAAGAGAAGCCAAAAAGGAATGGGGCTGAGGCTCCAGAACTCCTCAGCTCAGCTGGAGAACCCTACCCTGACCCACCCCCCGCCCGGGAGCTGCACTGCCTCTGCTGAGCAGGCCTCCTCCCAGAGCTGTGTTCAAAGCCCATGTGCGCTCCACAAGAACCCATCTCAAATACATCCTCCGGCTAAAGGGATGGAGGGCTGAATATTCCAGCCATCTTCTTAACCCGATTCCTCAGAACATCAGTAATATAAAGGAGCAACATACCTGTACTCATTAGTGTAGTCAAAATCTTGCTTATTATGAGTTGGCTTAAGGAAATTACATTCTATAATTCCAACCACTCCAACACCCATGTTATTTGCCTGAAACATAATGAAACAGCATTTTAGATATAACACATGATGCTCACTCTACCTATCAACAAAGATTTACATCATAAACTACTTTCTTATTCTTTATCTTATATGATTCCCTTGAAATTTCCTGGTTAAGTGCTTAGGTTTTTTTGTAAGTTAATTCCTATATGTTAAGAGTTTTCTTCCAAAGCCATAACTGGCTGGTATCCATTTAGGTGGAAATTATGCTCAAACTGACACAAGGGAAAGGACCACATCTACTGTGTTTGCTTTCACAGACGCCACCTGACCTGAGCGGTCCTGCTGCACTGAGAACCAGCAGCCTCGTCCTGCCACTGTTAAACCAATCTAACAACAGACACTTGCAGCTGCACTTTGAGTCTTCTTCCTAAACAGCAGTCTAAACAAATCCACACTGCTGTGCTGTGCAGAACTTGTAACACATTCTACAAGGAACTTAAATAAGATGTATAGAAAATGAAAACTAAAACACTTGGGGGAAAAAAAAAGAGAGAGAAACAAAGAAAACACACCTAGCCTTAAACTTTTTAACACCCATTCATTTTGGCAGCAGATACTAAAATTAGAAGAGTACACAGATTAACATAGCCCCTGAGCACGGGGGGAGATGGGAGCCCTTTAAGTGTTCCGTATTTAAGTCAAACAACAAAACTTTTATCAAGACGATTTATTCTCATAATTGTCACCCAATACCTAGAAAACACAGGTACTCTAATGTATACAGAACAAACATTATGGTGGACTATGACTAAATAAATAACTAAACTCAATATTATAACAATGAAAGTTACTTCCAAGGGCAGTAATTCTAGGGCCAGAAAGACAGCTCAAGGAACCAAGCCTGCTGACCTGAGGCCTCAGGTGGGAGGAGGGCAGTTGTCATCAGCTACTGTTTTTCAGGCTAGTTCCATACGCAATAAAAACAGCCAAATTAGAACAACAAATACACTCCAATCAATTTCATTCCAGTAAGAAATGATCAAGTGATCAACATCCAAATGCATCCCAAGTGTTACAGAAGGTAGCACAGAGGCTGAGGCAAGAGAAGACTGAGACCAGCCTGAGCTATTCAGTGAGATGGTCACAAGACAGACAAGACAACCACCACAAAACTTACCTCCAGACAACTCAGCCAGAGACCCATTTCTGTGCCTGAGAACCACACTGACTATTAAGTCTTTGGCAAACTGTACACACTTAGTAGTCAAAATTTCCACATCTATAAGGTAAAAAAAATTCTCTCTCTCCTTTTGTAGGATGACAGATTAATGGAATGCAAATAAAAAATGAATGCAGACAAATGCCATGCTAGCTGCTTTTACAAGACTGACACCAAGCCTGGAGAAATGGCTTGGTGTTAAAAGCACTGGCTGCTCTTCCAGAGGACCTGGGTTCAATTTCCAGCACCCACATAGCAGTCTCAACTGGCTGTAACTCCAGATCTGACACTGTCACACAGACATACATGCAGGCAAAACACCAATGCACTTTTAAAAAGGTGTGGTGGCACACACCTTTAATCCCAGCATTTGGGAGACAGAGGCCAGCAGGTCAACATAGTGAGTTCCAGGATAGTCAGGGCTACATAGACAGGCACCATCTCAAAACACACATACCCCCTCCCATCTCCAGAAAACACTGACACCTAAGAGGTCATGAGCAGGAGAACACTGTAAAATTACCTGTGACCTAATCTATTTTTCTTCTGTTGAAAACATTTTCAAATAAAAATCTTACCTTTAACTGACATCCCACTTTTTCATAAGCCTTGATGAGTCTATTTCTGTGATACATCATTATTCCATAGTGATCTTTATTTCTGCAGTTGAATCCAAAGGTAATTCTCACTGTTCTAGTCTTAAAAATATTAAGAAAAATTCTGAACACAACAGTTCATTCTCTTCCAATGACCCTTTCTATATCATGAGTAAGTCCAAATACACAAGGGCTAGATAGATGATGGTCTCCTACGGGACACAGGTTTGACCCTCGGATCTACAGGGCGGCTTACAACCACTTCAGTCCCAAGGGAGCCAACACACTCTACTGCCCTCCTTGGCACACACACACATTCAGGCAAAACACTCAGATACATAAAATAAAAATGAATAAATCTTTTAAAAAGGACTTGGCATCAGCCAGTGTCCAGAATCACCCCAAAGTGCATGTAGAAAGTAATCTGGAGACTGAATTCTTCTGAGGGAGAGAGCTGACAAGATGGTCAGAGGGTAAGGATGCCATTAAGCTTGAAGCTGAACAGCTGAGTTTAATTCCTGGACTCAGAGGGTGAAAGGAGAACCGACCATCACAAGTTGTCCTCTGACCTACACACACACACACACACACACACACACACACACACGCACACACACACACACACACATAAACACATGTGATTTTAAAAAATATAGGGATAAAAAGGGAAAGAGCAAATGATACAGAATATGCCCTACGTTTATACAGCATTAAAAATAAAGGATACTAAAAACTTAGGTCGGTAAACATCACGCTCAATGTAGGCAAGACTCTTTGAAACTAGCTGTGTCTTCACTTTCTGTCCACGTAGGATGATCTGCATTCTTGGCTTAAGGTACAGAATACTGCAGTAAGCCTGCAAAGAAACATAGCAAACTCTGTCCTTTCCAAAGAACTATTCACAGATTTGTTCAACATTACTCAGATATAAATTTAAAAAGAAAGTACAAACACCTTAGTTCCTCAGACTATGGAGGTGGGGCATAGTTCAGAGGTAAACATGGTATGAGGCCCTGGACTCACACTCAACTATCAAAAACAACACAAAATTAGTTTTAAAAAATTGATGTAGAGTCTCAATACAGCATAATTCACCTAAAACTCAACACAGAGCTTTTGTAGACCAGGCTGGCCTCAAACTCCACCTGCCTCTGCCTCCTGAGTGCTGGGATTACAGGCGTGTGCCACCACAGCCAGCAGAATGATTTTAAAGTTTAAAAAAAAAAACAACAAATAAATGAGAAATGAGAAAAAATATGCAAATCAAAAGGACATTTTTCCAACCTTTTGTTATTGGCATTATAATTAAAAAAGACACAAACTAAAGCAAGCTGTTGGGCAAAAACTAAGAGGCAATCTCAAATTCAAAGAGGAGCTTGCTATAAGGTGGACGGTTTTGAGAAGCCTGGTTTTTGCGGTTGTGAAGGGCCTTCTCCCTCACATTCAGCCTCCATACCTCTTAAGTGTTGGGCCACGGGATTGCTAGAACACCCGGCTCAAAAGATGTCTTCATGTCTCTCTCTCTCTCTCTCTCTCTCTCTCTCTGTCTTTTGGGGGGTATTTTTGAAACAGGGTCTCACTCTGCAGGCAGGCTAGCTTCAGACTGAGAGTAGCCTCTCGCCTGGACTTGAGAGTGCTGAAAAGACAGCTGTGGGGCACCGTGCCCAGCTTGTCTTCATTCAACACAGGGCAACTTGGCTTGGCATAGGAGCACATGCCTGTGATCCTACAATTAGAAAGCTGAGATGGGAAGACAGTATCAGGCCAGTCTAGGCTACACAGGAAGACCTTAGCACAGAAAAACAGAAAAGATAACTTCAGAAAACTGATGGAGCACTATACACTAAAACACGTTCTTCTGTCTCCCCTTTACTGTGACAAATCTCTGAATGAAGTGTGTTAAATACTTCAGATGGATGAAAGACTCAATAGTAAACTAAAATCTGAACTTTGCTTTCTTTTCCCCTGGCTCCTGATTTCAAGGTATGATGTCTTTCTAAAACTCACTCATGGTCTCTGAAACACTGCACTGCACTGGTGCCACAACTGTGTACTCTCATCGGTGTGGGCCTGTTTTACACTTAAGCATATGACTCTAATAGCAATGACATAGCCCAGTAATCGGATATGATAAGAAATTGTATACATTTGCTAGCCTGTCCCTATCACACCTTCCTTAGAACTGTGAGCCAAAATAAACCCGCCCTTGTTAAACTGCTTTTGTTGGGGATTTGTCACAGTGAGAAAAGTAACAGATCTTATCTGAGAAACACAATCTATTTCTAAATCAAGAGATACTTACAAAATATTATTACTGTATATTAGCTAGTCAATAATTTATTGCTTTACAAGACAAATCAAAGTATATTAGGTATATATCCTACAACATAATAATTTAAAACACTGAATTTGGTATTCTGTGACTTGAACTGATCAGCATGGTCACCATAAAATGCACTTACTGATCAACTCAAATAAACTGAGTGCAGATTAGAAAAACGAAAGCGCTGTGAGAACTCATGTCTTCAAAAGTAAAACAAGGTTCTCCCCTCTCTGCTCCCTCAGACTGGGTCTCAGGTAACCCAGGCTGACCCCCACCTCTCTAGGTAGGAAAGGGTGACCTTAAAATCCTGATGCTTTGTGACTTCCTCACCTCCCCATTCCATTCTAGGATTGCAGGCAGGCACCACCATGTGGAGTTTATGTGTTTCTAAGGGTTGAACCCAGGGCCTTGTGCATGCCAAGCAAGCACTGTACCGACTAGGCTGTCACCACCCCCACCCACTATGGTTTTCTCGGCAAAAACAACACCCAGTGCACCAATAAGTAGCTCAGCTGCTGCCTCGTGTCTAACGCGCAGTCGGGAACCTCTGGAGGCGTTGCCGCCCACGCCTGCTCCTGGGCTTGCTGGCTGCTCATTTCCAACAACAGCTAGGTACATACCCTTAAGGAGTAGTCGCTCTCAGGGGCAATTTGGTCCATTCTTTCTTGCTTCTTATACCCTTTCTTCCCTGCAATGTCATCCAAATCCTCAGGAATTCTGATGTCGTATTTATCCTTATCAAAATCAAATTCTGTTGCATTTTTGTAACTATAAGAAAAAATATAGAAAGAAGCAATATTATGAATAAAAAATTAGAAAGAAAAAGAAAAAAGACAGATATTAAAAGAAACAAAGAAAGAAATAGGAAGAAAAAAGAAAGGAAGAAAGAAAGGAGAAGAAAATTTAACTCTACATCAAGAAAAACAAGCAAATACAAAATGGTAAGGAAATAAATAAGCAAACAGCCAGCTGGGATCAGGAGGCAACTATGAAACACTCAAAGACAAAGACAAAGCACCCAGGTGGAGTCCGGAAACCCACATCCATGCCAACTGCATCATAAAGTGGTACAGTGCTCTGCAGAGACTGGCAAGCTCTTGGAGCCTAACAATACAGCTACCATGTGACCTAAATGCCTGCAGCCATGTCTTCAGCAGTGCCTTTCATTTCATTTTGTTTTTCAAGACAGGGTTTCTCTGTGTAGCCCTGGCTATCCTGGACTCACTCTGTAGAGCAGGCTGGCCTTGAGCTCAGAGATCTCCTTACATCTGCTGGATTAATCCACAGGCCTACGCCACACTGCCAGCAGAGTGTCAGCCCAAAACAAGTGAATCTGGACTCACAGGGAATGGATGGAGGTGTGAAAAGCAGCAAACTGCTTTACTGATACATGCTCAGAGTTGGAAACACCTGCAGGAATCCCAAGAGTTTCACACCTAGAATTACCTTTTATGTAACTTTTTGAAACCCTAAGATCAAGCAAAGGTCAAGGTCATACCGCTGGGACTAGAGAAGCACAGCACAGAGGAAGCAAGTGTGGCCCACCATACACTGTGCTGAGCCAAGTATCTTGCAGTTTACTGCAGCAAGGGTGGTACCCTGCCACTGTTAACACTTAGAGATACCTGATAAAGGGGACATGACAGCCAGGGGGCACATGAATTACTAGTTATTGCAAAAAAGAAAAAAAAAGAGGGCAGTTTGACTGAGAAATTACCAGAACTGACAAGAAGATGAATGCAAACCAAATTAAAGAGGGATTCAGTACACCAAAAAAAAAAAACAAAAACAAAAAAAAACCAAATCATCATAAACGCTTTAAATTTAAAGCCATTGGTGCTTTATTTATGCTTCAGTGTATTGTAGGCTTCTCACAATTACTAATATTTACCTATTTATTGAGAGAGAAAGAAAGGGTATGTGTGTGTGTGAGTGAGAGAGAGTGTGTTTGCACAGATTTGAGGAAAGTTCTGGGAACTTCATTCTCGTCTCCCACAAGGAGCTGAGGGACTGAACTCACATTGTCAGGCTTGGCTGCACACTTTCCTTTAACCCACTGAGTTATCTCATGAATTCAACAACTAAAATGTTAACAAAGCAAAATTCTCATCTACATTACTTACTGGGCTGCTAGCTCTAAATTCTGCTAGATCTAAATTCTACAAACTAGACTAGCAAGTATTCTTTTTTTTCTTTTTTTCTTTCTCTTTTTTGGATAGTGCTTTTTTTTTGGGGGGGGGGTTGACCTAGGAATGGACTAATATACTGGAAACTGAATGACAGGACCAAGATTTTAGAGCAGTTTGAAAGTAACTCTTTGAAGCCAAAGTGGGCTCAATAAAATATCCTAGAAAAGACAAATCACAAAGTGCGCCAACAAATGCTTTCCCATTCCATGCATTTCTACTCTGTTTAAGAAGGCTTAAACACAATGCAACCAACCCTGTACATGAGCCTCACTGCCCAACAAAGGTCGACGTTTACCTTCTAAGATTCCAAATGATGATCCTTGTCCCTTTCTTCCCCATGATAGCATCGAGTTCTGCCAGCAATTTCTGTTCCGTAGAAAACAGAGAATGTTCCAGAATCGCTGCTAGGCTTGCTTTTGATTCTGCTAAATTAATCATCTGTCGTATGTCCTTAGTTAAAGATTGCAATCAACAACAAATTTTACACAATTATAATATAGAAAGCAACTTTAAGAAACTCAGCAGAAATCAATCCCTAAGTTATTTTGAAATCTTAAAGCAACAATGTGATTTCCAACGAACACAAGGGAAGATGAGAACTGAGCATGTCACAGTGTTCAGAGGAATACATGCACATGCCAGCTGGGGAAGCAGGACCATGAGTTCAAGGCAACCCTACTCAAGCTGTATGGGGGAGGAAAGATGGCAGATGCATCATCTCCAACTCAGTGCTTTTGTCAATGAGTTTCTACACTCAAAACAGGCCAACATAGTCGTTTTTATTAATCCACAATATACTTGAAATAAGGAACTATAAAGTAAGCAAAGTGGGTCATGCTTGTAATTGCTGCTGCATAAGAGGCTGGGGCCTTCCATATTCCATTACACACTGACTGAAACCATGTCTAAGAAAAAGGAGAGCTATGGAGTAAGTTTGCCATTTTGTGCTGCTGCAGATCAAACCCAGGTCCTCATACATTGCAGACCAGTACTCGATTGTAACCTGCTTAAACTCTATAGCCCCTCTGTTGAGACCTGCTTTAGTTCTTGCATAACTGTGGCTCCTCTGTTAATACCTGCTGTAGCCTTTAGCATATCAGAAGCCACTTTGCCTCTCAAGTCTCCATTTTTATTATGCCTTTATAGTTCCACTTCTCAAACTTTGTATACTTTGTATATTTCTCAAATTTTGGACATTCTATTAAGTACCCAAACTGCAGAACCAAACAAGTTGAAACACTTTGTCTAGCTAGTCAAAATGATATAATGTTGCTTCCTATACCTGGTTTTGTTACCTAATTACAGTTTGTTTCCTGCAGCTGGTTACATTTTTGTTACCTGGTTGTTACCTAGTTGTGGTTTTTTTGTATTAAAAAAAAAAACAAAAACAAACAAACAAAAAACCACCTGCCTTAGAAGCAGACCAACATCATAGTCTGGCTCTCTAGTCCAGATTATGGGCCTGACCGGTCAGTTTTTGTTCAGTATTCAACAAACTTCCATCAACATCAGTCTGACCCATAGCATCTACCGTGAACTCTATCTCTAGCCCTGGAAAAAGTAACTCATCTGGGCATTGTGGCACCTGTAAACCCAGGACTCGGGAGGCAGAGGCAAGCAATCTCTGTGAGTTCAAGACCAGACAGGGTTACACAGTGAGACCTTCTCAAACAAATAAAGCAATCAAATAACTACAACCATAACCATATTATGCTAAGGATTTCCACAGCAGATTTCCAGATTTCCAGTAAAGAAAAGACAAACCCCAAACTCTGGGTACAGGGTAAAGGAAGTATATATACAGACAAGAATTGGAATATATATCATTTAAAAAAAATAATTTGGGGGCTGGAGAGTTAGAGCACTTGTTGCTCTTGTAGATGGGGTTCAATTCCTAGCACCCACATGGCAGCTCAGAGCCAAGGGAAGCTAGTTGTGGTGGTGTACACCTTTAATTCCACTGCTTGGAAGGCAAAGGATCTCTGTGAGCCGGGGGCCATCTTGGTCTAGGCAGCAACTTCCAGGCCAGATGAGGCTGTAGGGCTATATAGTGAGACTATATCTCAAAAAGAAAAAGCAAACACAGATTGTCAAGGATGGGAAGAAATTGGGACTTTTGTGCTCCGTTGTACCAAAATGGCTGGCAATATAGCTCTGCAGGTTTAAAACCAACCAACCAACCAACCAACCAACCAACCAACCAACCAACCAACGTGCCAGCCCAAAGCCCTGAGTTCAATCCCTGGTAGAGAAGAGGACTCCTAAAAGTTGACCTCCAAATAAACACCATGGCACATGTTTGTAGTCCTAGGGGAATCCACAAATGCACATGGTACATATCCATAATGCAGACGAAACACTATACACATAAAATAATTCTCAGAGCTGTGTGCTCCTAAACCTAGCCCTTGGTTGGACGGGACAAAGGCAAGCCTGAATAACATGAAGGAACCCTTTCTAAAACAAGAGAACACAGGACAAGACAAGAATTGAGAAAGATGAAAAGGGGTGCTCCTTTTTTTTTTTTTTTTTTTTTTTACGTTTCTCCACAGCATTCACTCCAAAATCAAAAGGATATGGTGTTTGTTGAATGTCACAATTGGAACAACAACATGTTCTGCTTTTATGGCTTCCAGGTAGGTCTGAGACAAGAAGCCCACACTCATGGTTTCTCCATTTTTGGTAAAAACTATTGCATCTTTGCCCAATCGCATAGAACCTGACTTGAAGCCGTTCCCATACAATCCAACTGGGACATGACCATTCATGGTGACTTTGTCACTGAAGCCAAAGCTAAAAAGAAAGATTTAAACAATAAACACTCATATTTTTAACTTAAAATTTCAGTAAATATTAAATTTTAGTAAATTTAATAAATGTAATTCCAAACAAAAAGCCTGGTTCTTACGCTGACTCCAACCATCCTGAAAGTATAATCTTTGGGTAGGTAAGTCTGACCTACAGTGATGTTTTCTGGAACTCACACCAGCTCACCACCTGGAAAGGCTGGCTAAATGTCTGGGTTATAACTCAGGGTCTGTAGCCCTTCAGACTTCACACCATGGGTCATGATTACTGACTGGGTCAATTTGATTGTCTGGAAGTAGAAGGGACACTGAAGAGATAACTGAAGGCGTCTGCTCCTAGACTGTCCACTGTCCACTCTGCACTGTCCACTTCAGCACCCACTGCACACAGGCCTCTCCTGACACCGTTCCCTGGCTCTGCGGCCTGAGGCGGCATGAACTACTCTATGCCTCTCCATTCTTTCAGTCTCTTTTAGATAGCTCCCCATCTCCAACAGCAAATTCCATTATAAATACTAGATAAGCCTAATTTACACTGAAGTAAAAATTGCTATTATCTCTGTGCTACAACTCCAAAGGAATGCTGGAATTTTAGGGAGGGCAGATAGGAGAAAAAGGCAGTGATGAGCACGGTGGGACTGCCTAATAATATTCTAGCTGGAGAAAATAACGGATGACCTAATCACACCCTGGGTACAGCATTTCATGTTTAAACCAAAACTAAAAATGGTACTTTTATGACACATGGAAAGTTTTATAGTAGGGCCATCATTTCCCAAATTGTAAGACATTTTCACATACCTTAGCATTTTATGTAACTTATTTGCTGTCATCCCGTTCCCGTTATCAGTGAACGTCAGGCATATTCGGTCACTAATCACCGTCTTATCAATCCAAATCTGCTTAGCGTTCACGTCAGGATCATAAGCATTATCTAGAAGACAGAGGGTTCTGAGAAATCCTAGTCTGCATTTTAAAGGTACCACTCAGTAGAGCAGCGCGCAACAGCAACAGAACATCATTATTACTTCAAAAGCTCTAACTGTTAGGAAGTGCTAAGGTTTAAAACACAACCCTAAACTGCCTTCACTGACGATCAGATTTAGTTCTCCAAGCCCTTCACATTCTGCAGAGAGTGAAGTATGGCCCCCGCCACAGTGCAGTGACATCACTACTCACAAAGATAATTAAAAACATCCTGCGTATCATAAGGGAAATTGAGAACTGTGTCAAAGAGCACTCGGAGTTGACCCGGAAGATAAATAAGTTAATAAAGAAATGAGAAGGCAGCATCACTTTCTTGGAAGCTACACACACCTAGATTCACCTCCTACAAATCCCTATCACTCTGATTCTTGTCAAGTTTCATCCAGCTTTCCAAGTCTCTCCCTGCACACTGTCACTTATCACTTTGTTTGGTGTATTAACATCCTTGTTTAGCACACTCATTTCTCTCGGAACAGGCACTTATAAAGACACATTAAAAATGAAAATACTTGGGGCTGGAGAGATGGCTCAGAGGTTAAGGCACTGCCTGCTCTTCAGGTCCTGAGTTCAATCCCCAGCAACCACGTGGTGGCTCACAGCCATCTATAATAAGATCTGGTGACCTCTTCTGTCATGCAGATGTACATGTAAATAGAGCACTGATATGTAAAAGAAAGAAATCTTTTAAAAAAATATGAAAATACTTAGCTGTTATCAGTAATAAAATCAATTTGTGACTTATCCAAGATCCATCCAAATTGTCTCCAATTGAAATATTTATTAGAAATAATGGCTTTCAAACTATCCTTCTACAAGGCAGCTTACAATTAGTCTTTCTCAACCACCTCAGAAAATATAAATAGTATTTCATTAAGAACTGAAAAGTTGGTAATGCCATAAAAACACCATTGTTCGCATTGGAACCTTTGCTAGCCTGCCATTAAAAACAAAGAAATGGGGGGGGGGGTTACCTGTAGTGCTGTAGCACCCATTGCAGGGGAGAAGAAAATAAAATTTCCTAAATGCTTACATGCTGACCAGCTCTGATTTTAGGAGAACCTTAACATACCAAAGAAAAGGAGTTCCTACTAGCTGGGCAGAGCAGCTCACCCTGCAAGCCCTAGAGAAGCTGACACGAAGGCTCACTGGGCTCCAGCCAGCCTAGGCTAAGGGTAGCAAAAACTCCAAAGTCCCTCCTCCTGCTCCGGCTCTTCTATCTCAGGTAGGACCTTCTTTAATAAAGATCCCATCCTAAAGCAACGCATCGTGCTGCACACCTAATCGCAGCACTCGGAAGCAGAAGCAGGTGGATCTTAGAGTTCAGCCTGGACATATACACAGTAAGTTCCAGCCAGGCCCACACAGAAGCCCTATCTTGAGAAAGAAAGAAAAAATAATAATCCCATTGGAAAATATGCATAGTAATTCCTGCAAATAAAATTTTCTCCATTTGGGCTGGAGAGATGGCTCAGAGGTTAAGAGCACTGGCTGCGCTTCCAAAGGTCCGGAGTTCAATTCCCAGCAACCACACATGGAGGCTCACAACCATCTATAGTGAGATCTGAACATAACTTACATACTGTCATGCTCATTAGATAATTAAAGTATATTCCTGGACCACATCATTCCCTTAAAGAAACAAGAAGTAACCATCATGATTTTAATAACACTTGAAAGATGAATTCACTCTATGCATTACACACACACTGTGAAGCATAATTTTTATTTTCAATGTAAGTGCTTTGCAAACTTAGCAAATTAAGTACTAAAATTATGAGACTCCTGGGTAGTACAGGGAAGGCCTAGGAGGAAGCCTAAACAACTGTTAAGTAACTGTTGTTATGCAGGATACATTTTAAACAGTATAACTGCATATTAATTTTCAGAAGTCATTAAACTATAATTACAGTTAACAGATATCATACGAAACATCATTACATACCTATTAATTCAGCAACTGCACTGAATGGCCACGTATGACTGGTAGAATTTGTATGTAAAAACTTCGGGCAAAGCTGAAACAAACCAACAATTCATATAATTTAATTTAGCCTTTAATTATGAGGACAAGACTCAATACTGAGACCAAATAAAAATGCCTTAATTGCTTGTGCCAAGAAGATAAAACCTAGAGGCTTCCTGGAAGATAAGGCTGGGAAAACAACTCAGTAGCTTATACATCAAGAGCTGTTTAAAACCCATCTCCTAAGGTCCACAATGCAATAGCTGGCCCAATCCCCAAGTCCCTTTTAAGACCTGCTTTAAAAGGATGCAGCCAGCACCCTAAAGTCCCACAAGCATCACTCCTCAAATCTCCCTACTTTGAGACAAAACCTTGCCAAGAGGATGCCTGGTCATCAGTGTACTAATTAGGTCTGATAACTTTACTAGCACCATTTCATCTGCAAGGGTTGCTCCTGGCCTCTCAGAAATTAAATATTTCACACCCGAGTTGGTTTTATTATCTACTCCAACTATATTACAGTCAAACAGTAGCCCACTGTGTATCCATGACCTCTTCAAACAATGTGAAAGAGTACTTGCAATAACAAATCACCATAATTTCCACAGTTTGGACTTTATTCTCAATGATAGGGTATGAAGAGAGGCCAAATACTAAGCAATAGGAAACTTAATTTCTTAAGCAATTTAGGTACATGCATGCACACATGTAACAAGTTAGTTGAAGCACATTTTTAAAGGTGGAGTCATAGAACTAACCTTAAACTGTAGTTCAATAAGAAGAATGTTTGCATAATGTACACAAGCCCTGGGCCCAACCCCAGCACCCTTTAAAACTGGGCATGCTGACCAAGAGCCTGTAACCCCATCACTTGGGAAACAGAGTATCAGAAATTTAAGGTTATCCTTAGCAAGTTCTAAGCTGGAAGACCAGCATGGACTGTTGGAGATCTGTCTCAAAAAGAAAAACAAACAAAAACCTAGGCAACTATGGAGATCTGCACCCTCGCCACAGGAACTGTATGGCAAGCTGTGGACCCCAGGAACAAGACCAGCAGAGTCACAACAGCAAATCAGCAAGCAGCCTATACACAAACCTTAGCCATGTGGTGCCAAGATCATTCACCAGGAAAAGGTCTTTTCAACAGTGATGTAAAAATCAAATTTTTATATTACAACTCACATGGGAATTAAGTCAAAATGCATCAAAAACCTAAAGAGCCCCGCCTGGTGGCGCACACCTATAATCTTGGGGAGCAGAAGCAGGTGGATCTCCAGTTTGAGGCCAGCCTGGTCAACAGAACGAGCTCCAGGGCTGCCAACCCTGTCTCAAAAAAATACAAAAATAAACCAAAAAAAACCCGAAACCAACAACAAATAAAACCGTTAAGACTTTAGAGACAGGAGTGCACACAGATTAAGCCCTGTCTCGAAAAACCTTAAAATAAACACAAATAAGCATAAATAAGACTGTTAGACCTTAGAAGCAAGAGAAAAGCTTCATGATATTTGATTTGGAAATTATTTCTTGAATATAAAAAAATAGGCATATAAATAAAACTATATCAAAATTTAGAACTAACATCTAAGGACATCAGCAACATACATGTACATATATTTACATACACAGATACACACACACACGACAGACACACATATATACATATATAACTCTCACACTTGAAAGGAATAAGGTAGTTCATTTTAGAGCCAAATAAAAGTGACCATGTCCTAGAACAGATTTAAGCAACACATGTCCCAGTGATTGATGAATTTTTTACAGTAGCAGATCAAAGGAAAATATGTATTAAGACTTTTGGGCACATCAGGTAGGGGGTTACAATGAAGCTGGAAGAATACTGCTTCAATCTCAGATGCTTTTGACAGCATTCCTTGACCCTCTGGTTGGATATAAGCTAGTAGTCTATTTGTACATTGAAATGATTTACCAATGGCCACAGAGACGTGAAGCCACAGGAGGCCAAAGGTGTCCTAACATAACTTGGTTCTACACTCTGAAACCACATAATGGATGTCAGCTGCCCTTCCGCAGATAAACAATGAAATCCCTGAAGACATTCAGGTATAAGCATCCTGGGTTTCATCTTAGCACCAGAGAAAAGCAAAACCTAAACAATTCAGCTAATAGAATTCAAATGAGCTGAAAGAGTTTGGCTCCCAGCACCGCAATGGCTAGTTCCAAGTCCCTGCAGCTCCCGCTCTAAGCTCTTCTGGCTCCCACAGGCACCTGGACGCACATATGCATATACACTTTTTAAAAAAATTGAAACAGTCAAGGGAAGCTAGGTGTGGTGGTGCACACTTTTAATTCCAGCACTTGGAAGGCAGAGGATCTGTGAGTCAGAGGCCAGCTTGGTCCCTTGGCCATCTTGGTCAACTTGGTAGCAAGTTCCAGGCCAGGTGAGGTTACAGGGCTGGATAGTGAAACTCTCTGTTGTATCAAAGTAGTTGGTAGATGGCAATATGGCTAAATAAGTAAAAAACTGCTGGCATCAAGCCCTGAAAGGAGAGATCTGACCTCCAAACAAATACCATGACATGTGTGCAGGCCCTCTGCTCTCAAACGAGGAAATAAACAAGGAAAGGCCTGGAAGCTTCTAGCCTCTGTACAAGACGCTGAGGGCTTCAAGGTCTAGCTTCTGGCTGCTAACCTAGGCCTAGAATATTTTCAGCCTCTAAGACTTGCTGCTGAATAAGCTCACCCTTACTACTTCTTTCTGAACTCTGGCTGGCTGGTTAATTCAGCTGTTCTGACGCAAAACTCCTCTCCAAGTTGACTGATCCAAACTGGCTTTTCTCCACTTCTCACTGTACTGCTCTGCTTGGAAAAAGTTCCTCCAAATTCCACAAAGGCACTCAATCGCACAGTACTCCCAACTCTGCCCTATAGTCTCTGCACCGATCTTATATAACCTCTCTTTCTTGCCTGCTATCCTGAGAGTTGGTATACTACCTCTGACTCATTCTGTCAAATCTTTCTGATTCATCACTTTGTCTGCACCTCACTAAGTTGTCCAGACTGGCCTTGAACCTGAGGTCCTCCAGCCTCAGCCTCTTGAGTAATCAGAACTATAGAATCACAGCAAGCAGCCCAGTATGAATTCACTCTTTTTCGTGTTGGATATAGCTTTAAAAAAAATGCTTTCACAGTGTACACTACTGAACTGAGTGAGCCATTTCCCTGGCTCTTCACTTCAATTTTAAAGAGTCAGAAAATGCAGTATATATGGAGGTAGAAAGGGGGGAACTCAGATGAAGAAGCAAGTAAACATCTAATTCACCTTTCTTTCCTGATCATGACTCTAGCTGGGAGTATGCTTTAGGCTGTGGTTTACCTTTCTTATTTAGGAAAGAGTCAAGAAACATGATCTAAGCTGGCCTGGAATTCTTGATCCTCCTGCTTCAGCCTTCTTAGTCCTGGGCTTTTATGTGTGTGCAACTATGGCTAGTCATTTGGATGTAGCTTTAAAAAAAAAATAGCATTTGTATTTATTTTTGGTCTTGGGGTAGCACCAAAGGCCTAGCACCTGCTACGTGTGTGCGTACTGTTACACTGGGATCTATCCCTGACCCAAAACAAAGAGTTCCAACACTTGTGGCAGGACATGAGACTAATGGGCATGAATGGTTGTTCTCTAAGCTTCATCTGCATTGAAGATCCTTATGTGTTTGGCTAACTAGACCATCACGATTGAGAAATGGAATGCTGAGCTATCTTTAGTGCCCTTCTCTCAAGTGCTGGGGCCTGACATATGGAGGCAGGTACTCTACGGCTGAAACACAACCCTTTCTATTTTGAGACATTTGTCCAGGCTGGCCTTGAACTCACTCTGTAGCTGAGATATACCTTGATTTTGCATTCTTCTTGCCTCAGCCTGCAGAGTAGATGAGATTACAGACCTGACTTTTTAGTGCCTCTTTGAACTAGTTACCATCAACTCTTGTATCTGAACTAGCATCTCCTCACTAGATGTTATCGGTCAATGTATTTTTAAGCCCAGCAGAGATCTCCCTGCTCTGCTACCTGACACTCCAGCCAAATACACCGCAAATGTACTCACCTATGCCTATTTTGTATGATTTAGAAACTTCCATAAGTCCGGGGATACAGCAACAGAGCACTCATAACTGACCCAGAATTATAACGCATAAACCCAGTGGAAAGAACAACACTACTCTTTTTAACTACTACACCTCTTCATTTAACAAACTAAAAGTAACTAAAGATCCTTGGTAATACGTAAACAAGTCTCATAAATCAGTACTATTCTCAAACGGAGAGTGAAATGACTCGGTGCTAAGAGCACATACTGTTCGTACAGAGGACCAGAGTTCAGTGCCCAGCACTCCCACCCATCACTAAGTCAAGGGATCTGAAGCCCTCATCTCCAGGGGCACCAGCCATACAGGTGGTCCCACACACACGCAGGCAAACCACTCCTAAAACAAACGTGAAAAACCGGGCAAACTGTATGAACGGGCAACTAAAGCCAAAAACAGAACAAAAACTGTTGGGAATGCTCAACCTCACCAATAGGCAGAGGCAATAAAAACAGGTGACATTTCATGCACGCCAGGACTATCGCATCCCTGTGAAGAACATGGCCAAATGAATAGACGCAGAACAGAGGCACTGGGCTGCTCTGACTTCCGGAAATCCTTGGCGCTCGGTAATGAAATAGAGAAACACTGTAGTAACTTCTTTCACTCCCTTTAGACAGGTTCCCAGTACCCCGTAAACAGTCCTAGAATTGGCCTGCCTCGGTCACCCAAGCGCTGGGGTTACGGGCACCCACCGCAGCCCCCACCGCCAGCAGGCATCCTTCAAGCGTCGACCTCCTCGGGCTGAGGAAGCTCTGAGCCCGCCTAGGACCGCAGGGGCCGCGGAGAATAAAACTTTGTCGGAATCATCAGGTGACGAGGCCACGCCCACCATGTTTTGGACCTGAAAGTATAAGTCGTTTTGCGTGACCACTCCCAGGCGCTTCGGCAGCGGGCGCCAGAACCGGCCGCGGCCCGAGGCGGCCACGGGCAAGCCGAGCGGGCGAAGAGGGGAGGACGGGGCCTCCGTGACGGGCGCCGCGGGGACCGAGCCGTGCGGGAAGCGCGTCGCCCCCGGCGAGGCCTGGCGGCTGCCCGCCCCGTCCCCGCGCCCGCGGCCGCTCCCGGGGCGGGCGGGGCGCGGCCCCCAGGCAGCCGGCGGCGGCGCGGAGCCCGAGGAGGGGAGGCCGCCCGCAACGGGCTGGGGCCGCGGGCGCACGGGTCGCCTCCCAGCCGCTCCCCCGAGCGGAGCGACATGGCGGGGGTCCCCCGGCCGCGCCGCGACCCCCGGCCGCCGCGGCAGGCCCTCGAGTCGCCGCCGCCCACTGCCATCCCCGCCTCGCTGGCCCGCCCGCCCTCCTGGGACCCGGCCCGCTCCTCCCCTCGCGGCTGCTCACCGCGCTGAGGCGGATCCCGCTGGGTGGCTGCGCCGCCATCTTGCGTGAGCTACAAAGCCAGGACCGGCCTCGGCCTCAACCCGACTGGGAGGCTGCGAGTCCGCCGGGGTTCGGTGCCCCGCCCACTTCCGGGGTGGGCCGGCTCTCGGAGGCCCCGCCCTCTCACTTCCGCCTCGGGCGGCGCCTGAGGATTGTAGGCGAAGAGGCTTGCCCGATGGGTCTGACCTGCTGGGCCCGCAGGACCCTCCGGCGTGGGGCGCATGCGTGGGGCGGGCTGGCACGAACTCCTTCCTCCTCGCCTCGAGTAGCTGGACCTTGAGAAGGAAGACTGTCGCCAAGAACGACGTGTGTGCAGAAGCTGGACAAACTCGGATGCGAATCGCACTGCAAAGTGTAATTCATGGCCGCTCGTAGTGATGTTATTGAGACCTTACAAGACAAAACAAAGAAAGTAATTGCTTTTTGGATTTGCCTGAAAATGATCAGCTTTTATCCTGGTGGTCATAGTGCACGGACACATTAACTTGAAGTGTGTCCAGCGGGCATTGCACTGGATAGGATGTAGAAACGGCAACCAAAGGCTGCCAAATAGTACAAGTAAAGACAGGGTTGAAAGGTTTGCAAGAGTATCAGCTGCAGTCTTATCAGAGTCATAGACTGTATTTGTAAAAGTTCAAGTAATACAGAAATATGCGTTTTACCCAGTTCCTCTTCCGCAGATAAACAATTTAGTGTTCTTTATTCCAGAACCCCTTCTACTAAACACTGCAGCATGGGTCCTCTCCTTTCTAACCCTTCAGCTTGTGTTTTCTCTTCATATTTCAAGTGGAGGCTTGTTAATACCTAAACACTTTTAAATAAGTAAGGGATTTTTAAAACGAACAAACAAAAACTGGTATTATGTAGTCCCCTTTGTTATCCACCTTTGGGTAAGTGATACAAATCATCTAAAAGTGCTAGTTAGTATCTGGCTGTTTCAAGTCTTTGATCACTGTTTATAAAGAGGCTACTTGGGGTCTTGGCAAGGTAAAGGTGCCAGGAAACATAGGTGAGCAAAACAGGAGTCTGCTCTTGCAGAGCTTCTGGGTGTGGAGGCAGCTAAGCCGTGATGGCTGCTTAGTGAGCTGTGCAGTAAATCCAGTGAGTGTTAGCAGCCCATTGCTAAAAGTAGGGGTTTGAGCCAGGACCTCATAAGTAGCCCAGGCTGAGCAAACTTCAAGCCCACTCCATATATCCTAGTCTATAACCTCCCTTGTGGATGTGTCCAGACATTTGTTTCAAGGGTGGTTCTAAATCTTGTCAAGTTGATAGTATCAACAAGCAAGTCAGCCTTAATTACCTGTTTCAACTGCTTCTGGTTGTCTTCAGGGGGGAAAAAAATCCTTAGGATAGGACAAGTATTTGTTCATCAGAGAAGAGGAAGCCCCACAGATGCAACTGAGGAAAGTCTGTTTCACCTCCGTTTTCTCCAGAGCCACATAATTTTTGTTGCTGTTATTTTTCTTTTTCACAGTCTCCTGTAGCCCACTCTGGTCTTAAACTCGATTTGTAGTTAAGGGTGACCTTGAACTCCTGATCCTCCTATCTCTACCTACTAAATCCTGGGATAATAGGTTTGAACCACCACTACACTTTCCACTTTCCTTAAGTATTTTGTTTGTTCATTGTGGTAATATATATATATATATATATATATATATATATATATTACACCTTTTAGAACTCATATTAGGAGCACTCAATGTGTTCCCACAGTTGAACAGTCACTACCTGTTGTTTTAAAGAAAGAAAATCCCAAATCATTTGATTTTACCGTGAAGATTCAGGAGCCAGATGCTGGGGTGAAGACCTGTTAGCTCAGAGAGGCAGAGAAAGCATCCAGATGACCTTCCTACTCAGCTCACATGCCAGAAGGAAAAAATCCAAAAGCCAAAAGTCCAAGGCCAAAAGCTTGCTAGCTCTTCTGAAAGCTGTTTCTTCTCTACACTGAGGAAGAAAAAGCCAAACACCCTTTTTTCGTCTCCATGCTGTCTTAAATCCCCTTTATCTCAAAGTCCCTCCTTTCTGTTAATCTCTGTCATCTGGTTACTTGCTCTGCTTCTTGAACCTATGGTTGACTTCAGTTAATCCTTGTGTACAGAAAGCTCTTGAGTTAAAGGTGTGTGCTAGGGCTGAACCACACCACACAAGAAATGAGTTTTTACAATTCACAATCTTGAGAGAGAAAGAGCAGAACTAACTCCATCTTGTTTTTCAGATACCATTTTGGATGACCCAAGTTCCCCCACCAAAAACTTGGCAAGTCAAAAATCCTGGGAGGAACTTGGCAAGAGCAGATAGGCCCACAGGAGGAACTTGGCAAGGACACTTGGCCCTGCACCTGGAGCCAACCAATGAAATAAAAGTATACACAAAGTTCTGGGTCTTGCCCAGGTCAAGATGTTCCTTTTCAATAGTCTGTTTCCCCCTTGTGGTTTGGCCAGTCAGCCTGAACTGATCAGTTTAAAGTCAAATTTCTCAATCTATCCCCTCCTCTCTTACCTAATCCTGTAACACCAAGGCTTAGAATTACTGGCTTGTGGTTTTTCCCTTTAAAAACTCTGCCCTCCTGAGGCACTGGGCCACTCTTTCTGCATCAGGGACGATTGACAGCCCAAGTTTGAGATTGAATAAAGACCCTTGCATGTTTGCATCAGACTCATGTTCCTGGTGGTCTCTTGGTCTCATGATCTGGGCATAACAATCTCAGGGTTCAAAATGGGATCAAATATCCTGCAACAACTACCCCCATCCACCTCCGTGCCATTCTCATTTCCCATAGTCAAGCTCAGGACATGTTAAAGAGCAGCTCTAAAAGAGCTTCCAACCTCTGACAACTACCATTCTACTCTGGGTGAATTTGAGATTTCTATGAATCTCTATTTAAGCGAAATCACAGAATATTTGGTGACTATTTTTACAAATTTACTGTAATGACTTCATATCAGGACATGTCTCAGAAATCAATTCTTTTTTGTTGTTAATTTTTTGTAAGATTGTATTTATTTTCATTTTATAGAAATGAGCGTTTGGACTGAATGCATGTCTGTGTGTCACATGTGCCTGAAGAGTCCAGAAAAGCACATTAGATACCCTGGATCTGGAGTTACGGATGTTTGGTAAGCTGCTACACTGGGGCTGGGAACCAAAGCTGGTCTTCTGGAAGAACAGCCAAGGCTCTTAACCATTGAGCATCTCTCTATTCATGAATTCTATTTATTTGAAGACTGTAGTATTCTTGCACTGATAAAGAATTGATGGGCTCTGTCTGTCCCATGGACCCATCGTGATCCTATCTTCTTTCTTGAGGAGCTAGGAAGGGGCATCTACTCAGTCCAGAAAGGCAGCTTGTGATGAACCAAACAAAAGAGACTGAAAGGAGCTGCATCGGGTGAACAGCAGAGGGCTGGACAGACAGTTGAGAGGGCTCGCTGCCCTCGCCCTTGTTCCCCGTCATCCCCGGGCTGCCCTCGCCCTTGTTCCTCGTCATCCCCGGGCTGGGCAGACGACCCAGCAGTTGAGAGGGCTCGCTGCCCTCGCCCTTGTTCCCCGTCATCCCCAGGCTGCCCTCGCCCTTGTTCCCCGTCATCCCCGGGCTGGGCAGACGACCCAGCAGTTGAGAGGGCTCGCTGCCCTCGCCCTTGTTCCCCGTCATCCCCGGGCTGCCCTCGCTCTTGTTCCCCGTCATCCCTGGGCTGCCCTCGCCCTTGTTCCCCGTCATCCCCGGGCTGGGCAGACGACCCAGCAGTTGAGAGGGCTCGCTGCCCTCGCCCTTGTTTTCCGTCATCCCCGTCTACATGGCGCTCACAGCTACGACTTCAGCCCAGGAGATCCGACACATCTTTCTGGCCTCCCGAGGCACCAGACATTCACAGGCTGCAAATATATACATTCAGACAAACCCTCATACATATAAACAAAAGTGCATGTTCTTAAAATTACAAAAGCGAAGAGGAGATTGTGGCGGAGACAGACTGAACGCCTTCCCTCCCTGGCCTTCAGGAAACAGAACCTCAGGGAGGTAGGTGCCACGTAAATGTGCTGTATGCAGTCGTAGGTCTTCTAGCCCAAAGAGTGCTGCTTTCTCTCAAGAGTTGTCTTAGCTAGGGTTTTATTGCTATGAGTAGACGCCATGTCCACGGCAACTCTTATAAGGGAAAACATTTAATTAGGACTGGCTTACAGGTCAGAGGTTTAGTTCATCATTGTCATGGAGGGAAGCATGGAAGCTTGCAGGCAGACATGGTGCTAGAGAAGTAGCTGCAGTCAACAGGAAGAGATGAGACACTGGGCCTGACTTGAGCATCTGAGACCCCAGAGCCCACCCCTCTGTGACACATTTCCTCCAGCAGAGCCATATCTCCTCCAGCAAGGTCAAACATTTTAGTAGTGCCACTCCTTAATGGCAAATGGGGGTAAATTTCCTTCAGACCCACCGTAATAGTCTACCCCTATTCTTGGGAGTGCTTTCCTTTCTTAATAAACAGACCCTCAAAACATCTCACCCATTTCTGCCACACATTGCTGGATGTACTGTTATGCCCAATTCACGAACCTCAAAAGACCAGGAATAAATAGACTCCACTGTAAATACATGAGGTTTTTAATTGTACACATGTTCAAACAGGAGACACAAACCTACTATGGAAACGAGAGAGGAATGCAGCCCCGAGGTCTAGGGGTATGGAGTTTTTAAAGGGAAAAAAACACAAGCAGAGACTTACATGCTTTGGTATCACATGACTGGGTAAGGGAAATTGACTTTTTAAACTATTGGTCTACTTTAGGCACCAAGACTACAACAGTTCTGGCCTGGCCATATGGGCCGGTTTCCTAGCAACTATATAATTAGTGGGTGGGAAAGAATGCAGTAAGGCTAGTTCTTCCTCTCAGGGCATTACTGGACATATCTCCATTTGGCTGGCCTTGGTTCAGGCTTGTGCTCTAAACTTTAAAATAATATCCATTGATTTGTAATCCTTTAGTCTCTTAGTACCTACTTCTTTGGTCCGAATCAAAAGGCAACTGGTACAGTAAGATGGTTCAGTGGGTAAAAGTGCTTACCACCAAACCTGACAACCTACGCTGTGTCCCAGGACCCACGTGGTAGATGGAAAGGACTGACTTGTGGTGGTTTGAATGACAGTTGTCCCCTTAGGTTTGTATATTTGAATGTTTGACTTCCAGTTGGTGGAACTGTTTGGGAAGGATTAGGAGGTATGGCCTTGTTGGAGGAGGCCTGTGGGGGGGGAGCATCTGTAAGCACGGATCCTGCATGTTCAGTGCATAGTCCTCATTTTGTGTGTTACATAAGCTCATGGATGTTTGGGTTGGCTATTAAATGATCCTGCCATGAATGAATGTGGGTGTACAAATGTCCTTGAGGACCCATTTCTTTTTTTTTTAAGATCATATCTCACTGTGTAGCCAAGGCTAGCTTTCAAATCTCAGTCCTTGCCTCAGCTTCCTGGGTCCTTCGGTTAGAGGTGTGTGCCGATTTGCTTGGCCTTCAGTTCTTTGAGGAAAAGAATGTAAAGTGCTAGTTATGTAGCCTATTCCTTTGCACCGTTCTTCGTATATGCATGTTGTTGTTGGGTCAGTGAGACTCTGGGAAGGAAATTCTGCTGTAGGAAGATCAGCAGCCAAGCAAGGTTCAGTCGCACTGGCTTCTTCCTCACTTAAACAGAGCCCTTGCTTCCCTAGGGAATTGCTCCGAAAACCAGTGTTTCCTCTTGTGTGGTCCAGGAAGGCCTGCAGATTAGCGCCCTCCAGGAAGATGTCCTAGGTTTAGGAGGAAGAGATGAGTTACTCTTCGGAAGACCTTACTGAGAGGTCGGCGAAGCAGGTCAGAGGGACACGTGATCCAACGACAGTACAGGCTTTATTTGGGAAAAAGCTGCAGAGGAGATGCCTAGTCCAAGAAACAGAGCCTGTCATCCGCCAAACATACTGCTGCTGCAGAGCAGGAAAAAAGAAAGGGGAGTGGAAATTCTCCCTTTTTGTCCCATGGTTAGCTTGGCTAGGGGTAGCTAGCAGGTCATTCCTGGGGGTCCAAAGGATAAGAATCTAAAAAAGCATCAGTTCTGGTAACTCAGTTAGTTCAGCTACAGGACCTGCCATCGTTTAACTTAGTGGAGGAGCTTTCCAAAATAGGACAGGGTGAGGCAGTGCAAGGGTTCCTCCATCTTGGATTCTTGTGCAGGCCACCTCAGGTTTAACTAGAATCTCATCTCCTTGATGGAGAATCCTGTGGAAAATTACCCAACTCTATTCTAGTAACACAAGGTCAAGATGTCCCAGCTAACTTTTCCTAGCTTCCCTCAAACTGTTTGGTTATGTAAGAACCCCTCCCCTCCCCCCACCCCCTGTAGCTGCCAAGCGAGATGTCAGGAAGTGGTTTCTGCCTTCAAAGCCCCTGTGCTCTGGATACTCTGCTATGCTTAGGATACCTGGGTGCCTGAGTGTAGTCCCAGCCTGCCTGAATACATAGAGTTTCAATTGGCTATAAACGCTGCCTGAGTGGTCATCGCTGGTGGGCTCCCTGAAATGATGATGTGCAACAGATATTATATGAGAGAGATTTACTGGATGGAGATAAAGAGACAGAGAGAGAGAGAGAAGGAGAGAGCGAGACATGACAGGGGGAGGGAAGGGGTGAGAGAGAGGAAGAGAGCACAAGAGCAAGAAGGAAAGAGAGAGAGGAAGTAGCAGGTTGGTCCCTTTATGGAGCACCTGAACCATGCCTGCCAGGTGTGACTGCCTGGCCTGGGACACATGATGACATCATAGGTTGCTAGGCAACCCAGAAGCAGGCTGCCTAAATACTAACAAAAATGGTGTGGCCATGACTGACATTAGGAAAGCTGTATCAAACCATGGGCCACCATGATGAGGCCCTGAAGAAAGGAACAGTCCCTTCGGCTGGTTCCAAAACATAAAGAAAAGTTATTTCTCTTACGTGTGTGTGTGTGTGTGTGTGTGTGTGTGTGTGTGTGAGAGAGAGAGAGAGAGAGAGAGAGAGAGCGCTAGCCTTTGTGCCTGAAGGTCACAGCCTTTTGCTTAACAAGTTTCTGTACTAAGGGGAAGTGTGGCCTAATTCCTTGAGGCCAGCGGGAGGTTCCCTTAAAGTGACAGGCAAAGGGTCTGTAAACCTGACAGACAGTTTGTCCAACTCAAGCCTCCTGAAGAAGATGGACACTGTGCATTCTTGGGCACACACAAAGGCAACAACCACAGCTAGGCAGAGCTGCCTTGCTGAATTCAGTCTTTCGATTAGGAACCCTGGCTCTTCAACTGTCCTGAAACCTTTCTAAATGAGTTAGTTAAATGTATTGTGTGTACGGGCCATGTGTGAATGCAGACATGTGCCAAACCCACACGTGGAGGCCAAAGGAGGATAGCCCTCAGGACTTGGTCCTCACCTTCCACGTCGGAAGCTTCTCATCAGGCTTGTGTGCCAGGCACTGCCCACGGAGGAGCGGTCCAGCCCCTGACTGTTCCACAGATGGCTGACAGGCTGGTTGAAGTCATGAGATAGCATGTTAGTCATGGTCCTCTAGAGGGCCAGAACTGAGAGGGCCAATCTGTATCTCCAAAAGGGAGATTCAGTAGAGTGGCCTACAGTCTGTGGCCCGGGCAGCAAACGGCTTCACCAGTGACATGAGAAATTGAATTGAGCTGAATTTATAGAAAAAAAGGGGGGGCAGGTTTATTGGGGGGCATCTCTCAGGCAGGATCACTATCTCACGGGAGGAGGTCACTGAA
Source organism: Rhombomys opimus (assembly GCA_010120015.1). NCBI lineage: Eukaryota > Metazoa > Chordata > Mammalia > Rodentia > Muridae > Rhombomys > Rhombomys opimus. The sequence continues at coordinate 5,880,470 of REGO01000055.1, read as the reverse complement.
GCTGAAAGGCTGGACTCAGGTAGGGGCTTCTTCAAGGGGAGTGGGGGAGTTGTGATGGAGGGTGAGGAACTGGGGTTACAGCCTTATGTGGGGGGTTCAGGGCCCTGTAGGTGGGTCGTGGGTCCAGTGGTCACTTGGAATCTGCAAGTAGGAGCTGGCTTTGTCCAGTGTTTCCTGTGGGCTTTTGAAAGTGTGGGCTCCTGGTCAGAAGAGAAAGGTAAGAAGGGTAGGGACCTCTTGGTCCTAACATATCCTGGACATGTCCTCCAATGTCCTGGACATCGTTGTTGCAGAATCTTCGCAGAACTGTATCTGGCAGAAATCTGGAGTGATGGCGCCTAAGCTTTGAAGTAGCCTTTTTATCAGCAGTTGTTACTTGAGAGTCTGGGGGGGGGGTATTCCTTCCAGGTTTCTCTTGGAGCCTTGTAGACAAGGCTTGGCAAATCAGGAAGTCTCCCACTGAGAATTGCTTAGGTGATAGCCCTACATCAGATAAGAAGCCTTGGAATTCGGAAATTAGCTTGCTCAAGTATCTTTTGTGTAACAATAAGAAGAGCTTCTAGGAAACTGCCCTGAGGCTGATTGCCCTGCTCTTGAGAAGCCTGTCATCCCGCTGTGGCTCCCTTTCTTCCATTAATCAACACTAGTCCAGTGAAACTCAGGAACACCAACACACCTCCTGAGGAAGAGGGCTAGAATTCTGTAGCTGTTCCCACCCGGAGGCTAGATGTCTTAGCTGATTGCAGTGACAAAGGAATCCCAAAGACTAGGTTCTACCAGCCTTGAAGGTGTTAGGGCTCTACCGGCTGCAGGGCGTGGCTGGCATACCTGCCCTACCTTGGTGAGTGTGTGTGTGTGTGTGTGGGGGGTGTTTCCTCTCTCCCCGAGGCCCTCTACTAAATAATCCAGACATTTTGATTCCACTGGCCCTTTTCCCCCCTTTCCCTTTTTTTCTTTTTCCCCTTCCTCCCTCACCAAGTATGTGCTCTCCTTCTCAAGCTGTTCCAGTAAACCTGCATTTATATAACATAGCTTCGTCTAGACATTAGCTTAGTTCTATTTTATTTAATCAGAAGGAGTGCCTCAGCAGCAGGATAGATGAACTTGCCAGCAAGAGTGAGGACAAGCAGGCAAACAGCAAATGCTTGTGTCTTTCCATGTTGGCTGTCACCAGAAAGTGTGGCCTAGATTTAGGGTCAGTCTTCCCACCTCCAGTGAGGTAATCATGAAAAACCTCACAGGTGTGCCCAGCTGCTTGGCTTTTAGTTGATTCCAGATGTGGCCAAGCTGACAACAGTAGCCACTGCAGATAGCATGAGGTCTGCATTATTTACCAGCATTTGAGCATGATTAAACATATAACAGGAATACCTTGATGAAAGCAAGTAGACCCTGGCTAGCCCGTGCCCCTGTCCTTCTCACACTGACAGCCACAGCATGTTTCACAAGAACCCGCCTGCCCTTGACCTTGTAAGAGGACCCAGGATACATTACAATCTGAATCCTAAGAGCACATTTGTACCTGGCTGTGTTACAAGGTAAGGCCACCAGAGAACATGCGCTGTTGGTCTCATTTACACCTTTTTTTTTTTTTTTACAGTTTTAGGACTGGAGGTGGGGCTTACTGTTTGATTTCAATCCTGATGGGAACTTGGGGGGTAAGCATAGCCAGCATGCTGCCCTATCTGGTTGAGCATGGTTAAGGAATCAATTCCCTCTTCTAGCATCCTGAGCACCGAAGCACCGAGAGCCTGGCTTCTGCTGATCCTGGGCCTTTGTCCCCAGGGTTAGTAAACAACTTCCTGGGGAAAGTGGAGTTACAAGCTTGACACCTTAGGGGCTCATATTCTGGGGGTACCAAGACGGTCAGTTTGGGCCAGTGAGCTAGATGACCTTAGGTGTTTTTTTGGGGACTATGAAAGGATGCCTGTGCTCCCAGGAAGTCTTGGTTTCACAGCCACCCTGAGCACAGTGGTATTTGCCTGGCTCCTGGCAGCACAGGGAGCCTTCAGTGGGCAGGCGCAGTGCCGCAAAGGTTGGAGCTCTGTCTGGTAAGCCGGGCGGCCCCAGACCCATGTTCCTCCCAGGAGCAGGCGAACCCTCCACCGCCAGTGGCCTCTGTGTATAATGTTTTACAGGGATCTGCCTGGAGCTGGGTTTCAGTCTAGGTAGACAGACTAGGTGCGAGCTCCTCCCTTGGTCCTGGTCCTTCCTAATTCCCACACCTCATGGGGCCATTGTGGCTTTCCCACAGGAAGACAAACTAGAACAACTGTTTGCAATCAGGCACCTCCCCGGCCAGCTCCAGGGGCTCGGTGACAACAGGAAACGTCATCACCAGCCACCAAGACGGGACACACTTCCCCCGGTCACCATGAGACACATGTCTTCTCCCTGAGCACGTGTGGCATCACCTTATAAAAGGACCCCTCCCCATTTCCCACCACCCTCACCCATGACACCAGCTGTGTCCCCTCTGTCTCAGGATGGGACTTGAAGAACAGTTCATCCACCTAAATCCCAACAACAACGATTATTACAGGCCCTTATCAGCCTGATCTTCAAGTCGGAGAACCTGCTAATTACCGTGTGTCATTGTCTTCTGCAGCCTCCTTCAGCTAGGTGCAGTGGATCCCTGGGGCAACACTGGCGACCTTCACTGCTGTGGGAGTGATGACGCCAAGTGTGGACCTTTCCCTGCTAGCTCCAGACTGTGGGTCAGGCTCCTCTTTCCCCAGACAAGGTCTCCGGGCTCCGACAGACACAGAAGGCCATTGTCAGAGCCCTGGCAGAGAGGCAATCCAAATCTAGAAATCAGCTCTTGGAGGAGTGTCTTGGTGGTCATTGAGGCTGTTTCTGTTTGGATAGGATAAATTTCCTCTTATCTAGAGAAGGTATCAACAAAAACTAGTAATCACTATGGAGAGTGCAGGGTGGCTAGGAGCAGTTTCTAGTCCAAAGTCAGGCTGTCAGCTTTTTTGGTTAGCAGGGCTACAGGGGCAACTATCCCACAAGCAAGCTGGCCAGCGGCAGAAACAGAACCAACAGGACCAAGTCTTTTGGATAGGCCGGCCACTGGCCTCTTGCAGGTTCCGATGCTTGGGCTTTCCCAGGTAGGGGATAGGACAATCTGGCACTGACCAGGAATTTAACAGCTTTGCTTCCTGTCTTTATTGTTACCCTGGGCTCCTGGATGCTCAGCGGGACGGAGCCCTGGTCCTTCCAATCCTCACCCAAGTGAAGAACAAGGGACTGTCCTTCAGTATTTTGATTGGGCATTCATTTTTCCGGTGTTCATTTTCTCTACACATAGCTCCTTCTCTAGTAAACACACATAGCTCCTTCTCTAGTCTCTTCCTTTCCCATGTCACGTCTCCAGCTTCCTCTCTAGGAGCTCTTTTTTGGTCTCTCTGAGCCCCGCCCCTGCTGCATAGGTCAATCTTTTGTTCTGCTCTTCTACAATAGCGGTTCTCAAGCTGTGGGTTCTGGCCCCTGGGGGTAGAAGGACCTTTTCACCTAAGACCATCAGAAAACAAAGATACTCATATTATGATTCATAGCAATAGCAAAATTACAGTTATAAAGTAGCAATGAAAATAACTTTAAGGTTACCATAAGGTGAGGAGCTGTATTAAAGGGTTACAGCATTAGGAAGGTTGAGAGCCACTGTTCTGTGGAATCGCAGTGATTGCAAACCTTTTTGTTGGGGTTCAGACCTGGGAAAAGCAGCGGGCTGCCTATTTGACACACCAAAGCAGACTGGCCTCCAGTTCTCCCAGCATCCCTCAGTCCCCACCTGTTGTTACAGGGCATGGCTGGCATACCTGTCCCTCTGCCCTGAACTTCCCAGCCAAGGGCAGGGCCTCCTTTCCCCCAGAGGTCTTCACTATATAATCCAGACTGCTTCCGACTGTCTCTTTCTCTTTCTCTGCAGTTCTCTTTCTCTCTTCCTCTTCCCCTTCCCCCCTCTCTCTCTCTGCATGGCGACTTCCCTGGCCTTGTTCCTTGGGACTGGTGAACCTACCCAAGAGCTGCCCCGCAACAAACCTGCCTCTCTACTTTAATTTGGCTTAAATTAGCTAATTTTATTGGCACAGCTAACCTATAGCTTGTGAGCAATCTTCAATTACTGAAACCTAGTCACACTCTGAAACCCCTCTAACTTCGGAAGCTTTTTCTAATATCTGAGGCTGCCTGCATAACAGAAGCAGCATTGGTTGCCTGCAACGTCTGGGTATATTGGGATAAACAACTGGTAAGCCTTGCAGAGGCACCCCAGGAACAGGTGGACAATCCCTGCGGCTTGGTGAGTATCCTAGCTGCTGCCTTCAATCCTCCTAAAAGGGATTGGAGAAAACTGCCCAGAACCTCCTTGCCTTGGTTGATGTTGGGGCCCCAGTCAGGGCAGGCAGAAGGGGAGATCTACTCTATTCAGGCTGAACTGTCCTCGAGTACTCCAGCACCGTGCCAGAGGGCAGCGGTATTTTGTCTCTTCTCTTCAGAGGTGAGGAGGGGGCCAGAAGCTGGTCTCCTGTCAGCTGGTGGGTGGGGAAGACATTCTCAAGAAGGCTAATGACAGCCTGAGGTTTTTTTTTGTTTTTGTTTTTGGTTTTTTTTGTTTTGTCTTGTTTTTTGTTTTTTCAGAGAATGGTGGGTTGAGTTTTCCAGTTATACAGATCACTGTTTCAAAGCAAGACATAACCTATGGAAGGTTGAGAGTGGAGCCTTCAGGCCTTGGGCTCAGCAGAGGCGCCTCCTGTAAGCAGGAAATGGAGGCTGCCTTTGCCCCAAGGAAATTTCTTCTGGAGCCCCCAGTGCCAGAGCAACTCTGGATGTGTGGAGGGCAGAGGGGGCCTGAGGTAAAAGAGACTCTACACTCCAGAATCTATTTCCCCTGCCCTGTGCACACACACGTCCCCTAAAGGAGGAGGAGTACAGTGCCGCTCCTGCTTTCCTGGGAGGAAGCACTCCCAGGGTTGAGGCAAGGGCCAGGGGCTCTGTCCCAGGGAGCAGAGCAAGGACAAGGGCTAAGATGGAAGGGAGGGAGCAGTCAGAGCAGGCAACTGGGAGGGGCTGAAGAAGGAGTTTCTGGGTGATGGAGGGGATAGGAGACCCAAGGTGGAAGACACTGCGTGCCCCCAGCAGGGCGGAGGACAGTACTTCCCCTGGCGTGGCCGGGGCTACCATGGGGCACACGAGGGGGATGTCAATCCTCTCCCACAGGGCTGAGGGAACAGGTGGAGGTTTTAGGTTTCTCTGGCCAAGCCAAAAGGATTTGGTCACTAACAAGAGGGCTTTGAGACAGGGAGGTGGGTCTTGCGCGGAGAAAGCCAGTGCTCAGTTTATCTGCCCTGGTCTGCCAGCCCCTCCCAGACGCGCTCAGCACCTCGGCGGGCAGTCTCTTGGAATTGTTCACCCCCGTCCCATTCTAGATGTTTCTCCAGCCAAGGGAACAGCCAAGGGAAACACAGAGACACAAAGACAACTAGAGGTGACCACCACAGACAGAAACCAGGGACCCCAGAGCTATCTCATGCAGATCCCAGGCAGGAATCAGGGCTGTGTCCAGCCCTAAGTGTCCTGTGTCCACACTGTCACAAGCAGACTCACTTTCACAGGGGCGGGTCCGGGAGACTTTCTGCAGTTTCCTGTTTGTGGTGGAGGCGTTGGGAGCCTCTAGGTCTACAGGAGAAGTTCTGGGGCCTTGGAATGTCTCAGGGTGTCCCCCCCAATACCAGGCCAGCACATCTGAGGCCCCTGGCGTCCTGGTGTGTCCGTCTCTCAACTCCTGCTGCACCGCCAGTACGTGACACGCTTAAAGCCCAACAGAAAGTCTGTAACTGCTGGGCAGCAGCTGCACAGGGGACTTGCCCAAATCCTGCAGCCCCCTCTGTGTGTTTCCCGAGCACACCCACGTCCCGCCTGACACACTTCAGCCAGAAAGAAGAGTTAGCAAGAAGCAAAACTACAGAAGCCAAAAAGTACAATTAGGGGACTTTCCTGATTTCTGAACTAGGACTGGTCCCTGATGGATTAGCTCTTTGTTCCCATGTTGGCAGGTGTTGGGGTTTTAGGGTCGGAATGGTGCCTCTAACATGGTGTCGTGCTCAGGTCTGTAGGCCTGTTACAATTATGTAGATTAGTGTCCGTGTGCACACTTTGAAAGCATCTTGGCATGTACACCTGGTTAATGGTTTATTCCGAGTTAATCTTAACTTTAGGTGTTATACGTATCGGTGGCTGGAAAGGAAATGCACACACGCGGCTGCCACATGCAGCATTCTGAGTCCTGTGGAAGCTTGCTTTCACTGCAGAGGGTTTCAGGACAAGCGGTATGAGCCAGAATTGGGGTTTATTACACAGATTGAGCACAGGCGATAAGGAAGAGAGGCATGTTGGAAAAGACTAATACATCCCAACTGTGGTACGGGCTTCTCAGGAGAGGGTCACATCTTATATAATAACCCTGTGGCTTTCTAAGTTACACTGTTTATTTTATTTTACTTATTTATTTACTTATTTTGTTTTTTTGGGGACAGGGTTTCTTTGTGTAGCCTTGGCTGTCCTGGACTGGCTTTGTAGATCAAGCAGACGGCCTTGAACTCACATAGATCCCATCTGAAAAGATTAAAGGAAGCTTAAGATTTAATAGAAAGCATCTGTGCCTGTTAACTTGTTTTCCTTAACATGTGTTTCCTTTTGTGACTGAAATTGTTCCCATAGCTCCCTGAGCCATGTAGCTCAGCTTTAGCTATAGCGTCAACAAGCTGGAACTCATAGTTACAACCATTCTGACCCCAAGAAAGCTCGGTGTGAATGTACAAAGAAATAAGCAAGGAAAGGACATGACTGCTCCTAGGTCTGCTAGAGGAGAAGGTCTATTGTTTTTTACTTTTTGAGACAGGGTTGCTCTCTGTGTAGTTCTGGCTGTCCTAGAACTAGCTCTGTAAACCAGGCTGACCTGGAACTCTAAAGAGATCTGCCTGCCTCTGCCTCCCGAGTGCTGGGATTAAAGGGAGAAGCTATCAGGAACATCTGGGAGAGTCTAAAATGAGTATGACCCTGAGCCCTGTGAGGGGAGGGAGGAGGGACAGGCGAGGGGAGAGAGAGGCCAGGTGCAGCAGCTAGAGGGTCTAAATAAAGACGTGGTGACTGAAGTGGTTGGCTTGTATAAGGAAGGACAGCCTAGTGCCCTGTGCCAGAGTGCCTTAGGGTAGGGGCATGGTGTTCAAACAGGGTAACACTAGGGGCTGTGGGAGAACCTGGAGGCCAGGTTCACTATGATGTCATGTAGGCATCTCAGCCATTTGTCTCGGGGTTTGAGACTTAACACACTTCACTCTCTATGTCTGAGCTGTCTTTAGACTCACCATCTCTGCAGATATTTGGCTTTATTCAGTGTGTTGAAATTTCTTGACACTCCCCAGGAAGGCAACTGGATCCTAGGTTTAATGGCTTCTTCCTTGTAGCACTCTTTTAAACTATTTTATTTGCATTTCTTATTCTCCACCCCAATCCCTTCCAACACCCCAACACCAGGTAAGAGAGAAAGAAGGTTAGTGGGGAGAAGGGGCAGAGCTCTCTTTAGCTACTTCCTGCTGGTTGTCATTGTTGGGTTCCTTGGGGCAAGTGCAATCTATGTTCCAGGAGATCTCCAACTTCTCATCAAACTGCAGCAAAGGCAACCAGGAGCAGCAGCAGTCTTCTTTCTCCCAGCCCCCCTCTTTGGGCTCTGGCATTTATTCCCTCTCCAGAGTCCTCAGAATTTAACCAACTGCAGCTGGCACAGAGCCCCTCTCAGAACCTGCATGAGGCAAATAGTCTGCTGCTGTGGACCATCTGAATCAGTCCACATCCCACTCCTGAGGTTAAAACAAATTCATGTTTATAGAACATAAATGAGGTTTTAGACACCAAAACTTCCACCACACTTCCCCCGTGGGGGTTGCTCTAATTCTGGCCCTCAAGATCTGGTTCTACCTATTCTTGTTTTGTAAATCTGCCTAAGTCATTATATCTGATTGGTTCATTAAACAACCCATACCTGGGCAGGGCAGAATGGGGTAGGCGTGGCTAAGGTTCCTGGGCTTTGGACAGAATCACAGGAGAAGAGGAGAGGAAGGAGGAGGAAGCTACAATGGGTTAGCCTGGGGAAGAAAGCACACGGGGCTGGGAGGAAGGACTCCAATATTGGTGTGAAAGGCCCAGATGAGGAATAAAAGCAAGGATTTATAAGATTATGGAGGGAAGATAGGATGGTTAAGGAGGATGGCATTGGGTGGAAGCTGGGAGACGGATGGGGGGTTATTGAGACAGCGCAGGTAGGAATATTTGCCTGGCCTAAGGCAAATAAGGCAATTACAAAATCTAACAGGTGTCTGTGTCTTATTACTTGTGATACTGGGTTAGATAATACTGCTGTGATAATCACAGGGCGGATGAGCATCATATAAACATTGTGCAGCCCAACAACCATATTTTGTTTTGTTACACACTTCCCATTCCCCTTTGTTTCCTCCTGTGCCTCTGGACGGCCTCCCCTGTGCTGTGGGCCCAGGATGGGCTGGTTTCCAGGAAGTCGTAACTGGGTGGAGTAGCCCAAGAAACCAGTCCTTACAAGTTTTCACTGCAGCTGCCTCCTCCTTCCGCTTTCTCAGAGCTGGGGCTGACGGTGCAGAGCCAGTGAGACTCTGGTTTCGATTCCTGGCCAGGCCTCTGAGCCTCAAGCCGGCTGCCTTGGAAATGTTAAGAGGACAGGAAACCACAGAAAGGAAACCACGCGCGTGAGCCGCTGAGCACCCTGCCCGGTCTCTGTAGAAGGGATCACGCCGGCACATGCAGCCTTCGCTCACACACACTGTGGAGTCCCATCTCCTAAACTCTGGGCTGTAGGACACCAGGAGGTTGTCATTCCTGCCTGTCACTCCTGGCAAGCACCACCTCTCTCCATACCCTGCCTCAGCACAGTGCTTCTGTGGGTCAGCGTCACCACTCTTTCTGGGAGGAACGGGGCCAGAGCAGTTAACTTCATGGTGGGTACACTCATTCATCCGGGAAAAATTACCCACCTGCGGCACCGGTAGACTAGAGATGTAGCTCAGCTGGTAGTGTTCACTCAGCCCTGGGTTTGAGGCCCCACGACAGCATCGCACATGCCTGTAATCCTCTCGGAGGAGAGGCGGTGTCTGCCAGGCTAGGACATGACAGGCAAGCCGACTCACATGCTACCATGTATGCTTCTGCACCCGGGAAGATGGACGCTCACATCAGCTCTGTGGTGCTTTCTTGCATCCCTTGGATAAGCCTGTCCAGTGGGGACCTGGTAATGAACACAGATTATCCCCAGAAATCAGCAAGTTGTTCTAGATGCCTGTCAGGAGCTCAGATTAGACTATGGGACTTCTGGTGGTTAGAAAAAAGCCTGCATTCCTTAGGAACTTGTGAAGTGGGGTCGCATCCCCAAAAGGAGTCCCTCCCCCTTTACACAACAGCCCCAAGTTTGTCTCCCCTGAGCATTCCTCCTCTCCGCACTTCTATCTTTTATTTATTATCTGTTGTTGCTCTCTCCCACCTCTTTCTCTGTTCTCTCTCTGCTCGAGACTCTTCCAGATGCCTCTGGACATTTCCCTTTAATGGAGAGCTCATGTTGGCAGTTTCTTTAATGTGCTCCCTTGCATATGATATCAAGAAAAGGTATTTGTCTTAATTAGGCTTTTTATTACTGTGATGAAACACCGTGACCAAAAAGCAAGTTGGAAGAGGAAGTGTTTATTTGGCTCACACTTCAACATCACTGTTCATCATCAAAGGCGGTCAGGACAGGAACTCAAGCAGGATGGGAACCTGGAGGCAGGAGCCGATTTGGAGGCCATGGAGGGTGCTGCTCACTGGCTAGCTCCCCATGGCTTGCTCAGCCTGCTTCCTTATAGACCCCCAGGACACCAGCATAGGGATGGCAGCACCCACAATGGGCTGGCCCTCCCCACCAATCAGTAATTGCGAAAGTGCCCTATAGCTGGAAATGATGGAGGTGTTTCCTCTTCTCGGATGACTTTAGCTTGTGCCACGTTGACATAAAGCTAGCCAGCACAGTGCTAACGGGTAAACCTCCACACCACAGAAGAAGACATTCACGGGCTGACAGAAACCGATGATATAAAGCACTGACTTCTGTCTTTTCTTGGATTTATTGTGTGTACATGTGTATATGCGTGCCCACACGAAGTCAGCTCTCTCCTCCCACTGCCTGGGCACTAGCCCTGTCCCCACGCTTGGCAGCCTTACCAGCTGAGCCACCTCACTGGCCCCCACTTTGTCTAGCGTGTTCATGCTTTGCCTTCACACACATCTGGACATCACGTGTGCACAGTGCACAGGGAGGCGTGAGAACGTGTCATCCCCTGGGACGGGGACTACAACCGTCAGTGAGCCGCCCTGAGTGCTGGGAATCCAATCTCGGTCCTGGGCGTGTGCAGCAGGTGCTCGTAGCTGCTGCGGTCTCTCCCACCCTCCCAGTCTTTTTCTTAAAGCAGGTCTTCACAGCGTGAGGCTCACAAATGCTGCGGTTTCAGGGTAAGCCTTCACCTCCCCCTTTCCCTCTAAGACCAGGTCTCACAGTCTCCAAAGCTGGGCTGAAGCTCATGGCAGAGCGAAGGCTGACACGGAGCGCAGGCTGGCAGTGAACCCCCCCACACACACACACCTGATTTTTGTTGTAAGCTTTGAGTGTGATGTCAGACTGGTTATTGAGCAAGGTGCGGCTGCTTCCTCATACTCTGGATATGTAGCCCCGCGTGGGGTATAACCCCGGAGAGTCACATGGCCTACCATTTTATACTGACAGCCTTCAGTGCCTGCAAGTTACAAATGTTTTCACTTTAAGTATATTCCTGGCTGGGTGGTGTTGGCGCATGTCTGTGAGCCTAGCACTCGGGAGGCAGAGGCAGGTGGAACTCTTGAGTTCGAGGTTAACCTGGTCTACAGAGTGAGTCCAGGACAGCCAACGCTACACAGAGAAACCCTGTATTCAAACAAACAAACAAACAAACAAACAGGAGCACATTCCTTTGCATGTGATTCCCACGTAATTTCTAACAGATACTGTGTGACTACCAATATTTAGATGTATTTTTAAAATAGAATTTCCAGCCCTTATTTAGGCAGACAGAGGTCCTGGGAGCCCCAGAACTATGTTGAGACCGAGGACATAAATTGCTTTTCTACTGTGTAGAAGGAGTGAGATTTAAGAGAGGTCTGGCGAGATGGCTCAGTGGGCAAAGGGCTTGCTGCCAAGCCTGACGACTAGAGTTCAGTCCCCAGGACCTACATGAAGAGAGAAAACTGACTTCTGCAAGTTGACCTTTTACCTACACACACAGACACACACGATAAGTGTAGTAAGAATGAAAACAAATTTTAAAAATTCATTTCAAAACCAGAAAACAGAGAAGAGCAGAACTGATCCAGCTCACAAAGGTCAGTGTACAGCAGGCCTGGGCTCTGAGCGGCGTGCCCCAGGAAAGCGTCACCTAGCAGGCAGGTCCGGAAGGTGCGTGGCACTCACTGGCAGAGTGAGCCTCGGTTCCCAGCCAGGACGTAAGCAAGGTAGCTGGCAGAAGACAGCCTGGGCGGGTGAGATCCGATGCCGCCAGGCCGAAGGGATTATTTTAATACACAGCAGCGTCAGCAGAGCGGTAGGAGATCTGAGGGGGAAGACAGCAAGGGAGAGGCCAGAGTCAGCAGCCCCAACTGCTCAGGCACCAGCGCAATGTCCCCGTAGGAGCTGCACTGCGCAGGGCACCCCGGCAGCGCCACTAAAGAGGGTCAGCACTGTCAAGAGGCTGAAAACCGCAGGCTTCCCATGCGACCAACAGCGCAAGTGTGATGTTAGTGAGCAAGGCTCCAGCACACCCACGAGACCACCTAAGCTCTCAAAAGGCTGGCACGATGCTGAGAGCTGGCCTCCGACTCCAGGCTGGCCTCCAACTTGCTGGGGAACCGAGGCGAGGCTCTGGCCCTCAGGCCTCCGCTTCCTGAGGGCTGCAGCTACAGGTTGGAATTCCATGCTCTCTGGATGCCAGGCAAACGCCGACTAACACAGCTCTAGCCCCATATTGCTACTATTATTTAATTTTTAAGTTTCAAAATACAAAAAAGTTTCAAACTACAGGACCAAAGTGCATGCTTTAAAGGCCACTGGTGTGAAATGTTAAAAATAACATTTTTGACAACTTTTAAAAAACAACCCAACAATTTTTTTTTTTTTTTTTTAACTCTTAACTCAGGTGCGCGTGTGTCGAGTGTATGGAGACCAGTGGACAACACAGGGGTTGGGTCTTTCCTTCTCCGTGTGGGTCCTGGGGCTGAGCCTGGATCATTAGGTTGGGAGGCAGGCTGTGTCAGTGCTCATTTTATTTATGTATCTGTGTACCTGTGTGGACAGCAGAGGACAACGTGGAAGGATCTGTTCCCTCGCGCCCTCTGTGGGCCAGGGCCTTTCCCTGCTAAGCACCCCGCCAGCCCAATAAACAACTGGCTTGAAGTCAGAGAAACAGCAGAGCCCAGACCTATGCATTAGCTTCGCTTGCTGTTCACATAGGACAGTCTTGTGTGCTCAGGTGATATATTAATTTTATTTCCATTACATGAACTGAGGAGGAAACACAAACCGGGACTGAAATATATTACAAGGCATTGAAGGGAGGCGCATTTGGCTGCAGACCAGAAAGTACCTGAATGGTCTGTCTTTCAGGACTGTGGCAGAGGTGACTCAATTTCCCCCACTCCCTTCTCTACAGAACACCCTGTCCGGTCAGGGCTGGGGAGGGTGGCGAAGCCCCCGGGGCTAACACTCCGGATGCTCCAGGAAGTCCTGCTCCACACACTCCTCCAGTCGCTGCAGCGCCCGTGGGCTCTCCACAGGGAAGCCCTGCTCTGAGGTTCCTGGCACATCAGCGGGCAGGCGGCTTTGGGTTTTGAAAGCACAGCTTAGGGTCCTGAAGAATGGCATCAACTGCCTGACGCAGGACACGGAATGGTGGCGCAGAAGAGGAAACTCTTGCTTCCTGGTGACCTCCTCAGAGGGGCCAGTGTCCTGGAGAGAGACCCAGAGCCATGCAGGTGACCTGGTGGGCACCGAGAGGCCTTCCCAGCACACTTCCCCACACAGAGGGGTGTCAGCCACCGCCAGCTAACACACAGAGCTCCACAGGCAGCTAAGTCTTCAGCCCTTTACCCCAAGCCCGCCCAGCCCCAGGCTCTTGCCACCCTCCAACAGGCTCTTCTCTGACTCAGAACCGTAGAGCAACGTGGGGAGAAAGCCAGCTTCTGACTTCTAACTTCACTGTTCCCCAGGAAGCCTTGCTTCCCAGCAACCAGATGAGCAAGAAAACGAGGACGGAACTTATAACCGCAAGCTTTAAAACTAAGAGAAGACATTTTGAAGGTCTTAAAAACCAGCAATGTTAAGGACTTTGCCACTGCGTGGTCTACCCTAAAGCCCTGGCCTTCCGGCTCTGGCGTGTGAACGCTACTTTTGAAAGGAAAGCACTTACCCCATACTTTAGTCTCAGAAGCTCGAGAATCCTGACAGTGTGGGGTTTGCATTCTTGGTGATTCTCCTCCAGCTCTGACAGGCAGGCAGGGTGCTCAGTATCCACCTCTGGAACAAACGCCCACCTGTAACTGCAGGGAACAAACAAGGCTGGCACTGAGGCGGGTCCTGCACACTGCTGCAGAGAGCACTGGCGCAGGTGACACTGTACAGCTCTGGCCTGGTGTCTTCACAGAGGCACTAGACATCTACAACACAACCAGCTTTGGGGGCTCATCAGCCCTGCAAGTCCACCTCCCTCAGCCGCCCCGGCCCAGTCTCTAGGCCGCAGACCGAGGTCACCATCTTTGTATGTGCAGGAGTGGGGAGAGACAGGCCTCCTGGAGGACCACCTCTGTCACCCAGGGCTCCAGAGTCAGCCTCGTGAGGAGACCGTCGGTGTCTTGTTTCCTGTTCCTGCTGATGGATGTCTACTGCATAGATGTTTACTGCTGTCTGTCCAGCTGTTGCTGGTGGACACCATACACCCTGTCACTGTTCAGTGTCCACGGGAGCACCCCCTTTCCCATGGCCTCCTTTGGCTACCATGAACAGAAGGGAAGTTTCCTCAGGTCCAGTATGGTTGTGCACAGCCCCTCTACATGCATTCACACAGAGCAGAGTCTGTGGCAAGTGCTTGCTATGTAGCGATAGCAGCCTCCACCCAAGCTCCTATCTTCACTAGGCTCCATGCGATGCTGCCCAGATACAGACCTATCCCAGCAGCCAGTGCTCTGTGCTCCCATTGCTATGGCGTGGTATTTTCCAGAGTAGCATTCAAATGGAATGATACTGTGTGTCCTGTTCAGTCTGGCTTCTTCCACTTGATAGTAGCCATTGAAGAGAATGCACAAGTGTCCAGCCCATGACTACTCTCTTTGTTGGCGCAATTAGAGACCAGTGGCCGATGGGCCAGGCGTGAAACTCAATTAGAGACCAGTGGCCGATGGGCCAGGCGTGAAACTCAATTAGAGACCAGTGGCCGATGGGCCAGGCATGAAACTCAAGGCAGAACAGCTGTGTAAGCCTGTGGGAAGCGTGTGCCAAAGAGCCCAAGGGACCTGGAGAGGCCACACTGCAAATACAGCCTTCACGTCTATCTGAGGCGGACAGAAGTCCAGTGAGGGCCACTGCTAGCGACCCATTTCACAGGCACTCAGGAGCAAAAGCCAGCTCAGCAGACGGTAAAACACTCCACACAGACAACTCACAGACATGACTGTGAGGCAAGGCATGAAGCCACAGCTGTCGGGGAAATCTGAACCCTGGGCTGTGGTCGCCTCACAGATGCTCAGAGCACTGTGGCTTCGCAGACACACACTACACAGGAAAGTGGCATGCCCCACAGTAGGGAAAGCCCGCCTTCAAAGGCTATTCAGTGCCCTCTGACTTACGTCTGAAACAACGGCATCTTGTCGGGTGGGAAAGAAAGCGCTGTGTCCAGGAATTTGCAAGCGGAGAGGTACATGATGAGATCACTGGCGGCCACAGCCACACCCGAAGGCCCATTCCCATCAGCAACTGGGACTTTTATTCTGTTTATTTTGTTGTTGTTTCTATACAAAATTTTCAAAAGGAAAATTTCGTTATTCATTCACATCTTCTGCACTTAATTTGCTCAGGAAAAGTCCTCAAGACGCATTTTTCTGCTAACAAATCTTCAGAATATGGGGCACAGTGAGGCATGCCGCTTTGAGGGGGCGTGGAGCCAGGAGGACTCATTCAAGGTTATCCTCAGCTACAGAGCCAGTTTGAAGACAACTGATGATATATGAAGCCCTGTCTAAAAGCAGGAGGATCTAGAGAGTTGGCTCTGCAGTTAGGAGCTTTCGCTGCTCCTCTACAGGACCTAGTTTCAGTTCCCAGCACACACTGGGAGCTCACAACTGTCTGGAACCTCAGTTCCAGGGGATCTGATGCCCTCTGCAGGCTTCCTCTGGCACTGCATGGACATGGCATACACACAGGCACACTGATAAAATGAACACATACACCTTGAAAAGAGGGCAGAAGTCTGCACTAGCTGGTCCAATCGGGTCTTCCCAGCAGCCAGCAGGTGCTGTGTGGCTGACAGCCTACCCGAATCTCCCTCCTCACCTCCCAGCATGCACTGCAGAGCTTGCATGACCCACCTGGATTCATCTTCCTCCTTCAGATCTTCCTCAAGCTGTATGAACGTCTGGATCTTAGGAAGAAAGCATGTATTCTGGTTACTATTTGAGGGAGATCACATTTACCTACATTTATCGATTTATAAGAGACTAGTAGGCCAGGTGTGGTGGCGCATGCCCTTAGTCCCAGCACTCAGGAGGCAGAGGCAGGTGGATCCACGCTAGCTTGGTTTACACAGAGAAACCTTATCTCCAACACTAAACCAAACCAAATACCCAGCAGATTGGAGGGTGGAGTCCAGAAAGAGCCTAGCAAGGGGGAGTCCTGGGATTGACCATGAGCACCACAGATCAAGAGAAAAATCAGCAAAGAGTATCAAAGTGTGCTTGGGTACAGGTGGGAGAACACAGAATAATAAAACGTTCTCTATTTAGCTGAAAGATAACTCTGTGCCGCCGACCTGATTAAAAATAAGTTAGACAGAGTTAGATGCCCACAGAGTGGCATATTACATGACAATGAAAATCATTTTTTTCTGGGAAGTGGTGGCTCACACCTTTAATCTCAGCACTCAGGAGGCAGAGGCAGGTGGATCTCTGTGAGTTCAAGGCTAGTCTGGTCCACAGAGTGAGTTCTAAAACAGACAGTACTACACAGAGAGCCTGCCTCCAAAAGCAAACTCCCAAACCCCCAAAAATAATAAAGAAAGAAAAAGAAAACACATTTTCAAAAGCTCCAGCCTTGCCTTACCCTGAGACGAACTCACCAGTTCGGAGACCATGATGGGCCACAGTGAGGTCAGGTGCTGGGGAGAGATTCTTAGCAGCAGAACGCGGAAAAAGAGAAACATCTGCGCAGCGACCATGGACGTCTGTCCGACCCTGAGGTTGTCTGTCAGGCGCTCTAGGAAAGAAGATTTTAGAGAAGTTACAAGTATGCACTTTGGGGTTCTTGTCAGCTAAGACGGAAAAACTAAACTGTAACTACAACATTTAACTGTATACGTGTGCCCCAGGGAGAGGCAGGATTGCCACAAGTGCAGGGCCAGACTGCCCTACAGCGTGAGTTCCAGGCTAGCCAGGCTACAGTCCAGGACAGCCAGGCTGCACAGAGAAAAGGAGGGGATGGTGGAGGGCGTGGCTTGGTTAGTACAGGGCTTGCCTAGCATGCATGGGGCCCTCAGTTTTTTCTTTGCACCAAGTGAAATGGGCATGGTAGCACACAGCTGTCAGCCACAGAGAACTGGAGGCCAGCCTGGACTATATGAGACTCCTGGGAGACAGGGGAGGCAGAGTATGTGATTGTGCCATGAACACCATCTTGCTATGTAGCCCAGGTTAGCCTCCAACACAGTGACCCTGTCCTGACTCTCCCACCGATCCCCTTGGAGGTAAAAACCGGTCAGTTTCTCACGGCCATCCTTGTGCGATGCACCTCACTTCACGCAGCTGCTGTGACTGCAACCTGCAGCCTCTACCGCTGCACACCTTCCCACTATCAACCTAACAGTGATGACATGCTGAGCAAGCGTGTGTTCAGCTCGGCCCTCTGTGCACCCCGATCTCCATCAGTGCTGCCCGAGGGTGCTTTCAGCCAGGGAGGAAGAGCTCAGCATCAGAGCCCAGGCCTGCCCTTTCAGGCTGGTGCTCACTCAAGGCTAATGAGCTCCTGTAATGAGCTGCCTTCGTGCTGACTTATAACCCTAACTAGAACTGCTTGCCATGTGCGCTACGTTAAGTCATGCAATATGAAACGTCTCAATCCTAAACTTCCCATCAGCCACCACCCCCAAATAAAAAATAAAAACCCTAAAAGCATGAGTTTTCCATTGTTCTTAGGATTTGCTCTGGAGATCATTCTAAAGAGGCTCCTCCTCCCCTCTTCCTACCCCTCAACATGGCTCTCATAGCATTCCTCATCTTTTAATTTCTCACGCCTTTAAAAAAAAATGATTCGTTTTTATTCATTTTAACTCAGTGAGCGGGGTGTGGTCATGAATACCTCGAATCCCAGCACTTGGGAGGCAGAGGCAGACAGATCTTTGTGAGTTCAAGGCCAGCCTGGGCTACAAAGTGAGTTCAGGACAGCCAGGCTACAGAATTCGTGAACTCTTTCTACCACCACCACAACACTGTGTGTGTGTATGTGCACATGAGTGTGGGTGCCCAAAGAGGCCAGAAAAGGGCGCTGGTAGCCCTGCCTGAGCTACAGGCGGGTGTCAGCGGCCTGGCGTAGGTGTGGGGAGCTTGGGTTCTGTGGAAGAGCAGACTCTTAGTTGCCAAGCCCCGTCTCTCTCCAGCCACCACATCACACACATGGTACAGGTGTACGGGTGTGTGTGATGGATGCATGAGGTGCGTGCTATCACACTGCCTGGCTCAGTGGAATGACCTGTCAGAGCTGTCTGCTCAAACTCTACTCACCCCTGCTTAGGAAGGCTGCTGTGCACTTTTATTTACTTTTTTTGGCAATACAATTCCGTTATTGTATTGTACTGAATGGTCTGGGCATGTATACATACACGCTCATTACATCTGACCTGCCATGATGATACACTACAGGAGCGCCTGTGTTCTGCAGACAGCAGCCTGCAGTTAGAAGCTTTGTGACCTAAGCAAAGCCCAGCTTCTATACTCCACTTGCAACTTTTTAGCCTATAGGTCATGGGAGACAGGGAAGAGGAGGCGTCATCAGACTGAAGGACTGGGGTAGAGCACACATGTCCTGCTTAAAGAGAAGTAGGCGCTCACAAGTGGGTTGGTATCAGAGTGAAGGGATAGCTGGGTTCCTTTTATACTCAGGACAGATGTGGCGAGAAGGACCTGTCGCATGCACGGCTGTCAGCCCTGAGCTTTCCAGTCCCCAGAGCTGTGAGCTAAGACACTTTTGCTCCTCGTAAGACACTCAGCACCGGGTCTCCGGCCGGATGCGGGGCAGCCTGCGACGGGCTCTTACCTTGAATCAGGGGAAGGTAGAGGTGGTACTGGTCAAGCTCGCCGCTGAAGACAGCGAACGCCTGGCGCTTCAGCAGCATGGCCTTCTGCTCACAGCTGGAGAAGAGCTTTAAGGAACTGCTCTGCATGTCTGGAACAAACACACAGCAGTCAGCCTGGGTGCAAACCACAGTGGGGGAAGTGACGGGAGTCACCCGTGACTCCCTCCTCCCTTTGGAAAGTCGGGGTCTTCTCTGAGAATAGCAGAACTCAGTCACACATTTTAAAAACGCCCATCTCAATCAGGAATGGTGGTCCTTGTCTACAATCTTATCCCTTGACAGGCTATGACAGCAGGATTGCCAAGAGTCTGAAGCCAGCCTGGACTATACATGAGTTCCAGGAAGTGTGGGCCATAGAGCAAGACCCTTTCTCAAGAAAACAAAATGCCAAAACCAACATGACAATACCATCACACCCAAATTGCCTCCCAAAACAGAAAAAAATTCTACTCATTCCATTAATGACACACACAGGGAGTCGAGAAAGAGCAGCGGTGTGAAAACAGCCTCCTAAGTTGGGCAGTGCTGACCTGTAATGTCGGCATTTGGAGGCCAAACAGGAGGACTGTGAAGCAAGCAGGGTTACAGAGTGAGACACTGCCTCAAGTCTAGAGGTATGCCTAACAGAGGAAGGCAGACTTAAGCTCTTCACCGAAGGGCGCCACGCCGTGGCCTGACGGGCTCTCAGCAGTCTCCACTGTGAGACTCGGGGCAGGCCTGCCGACACCCTGGACTAGGACGCTCATGCAGTCCTTATGAAATCGCCACAGCCCTCAGCTCTTCACCCAGCGTCATGGAAGCTGATGTGCCGGGCATGGGCATAGTGGTGCATGCCTTTCATCTCGGCACTGGGGAGGTTCAGTGCAGGACGTTCCAGAACAGCCAGGGCTACAGAGAGATCTGCCTCAAAAAAGTCCGATGTGGTAAAAACTGATTGTGAGGGTATTACAAGTGTGACAGTTAGCCCAAAACTTACTCATTAAATCCTTAAACATTGTCTTCTCATGAGTCAGAAGGTGGTCAATAATGGACTTCCAGCTGGATGGGGAAAAAAGCAAATGTAGTTAGATACACAATTGGCGACAATCTGACCGAAAGCATTAAGAAAGTAACAAGGCCTCTGAGGCTCTAACAGTGCTCTTCGGGCTGGGAGGCTCAGTGGGGAAAAGTGCTGGGGTGCAGGCGTGCAAGTATATGGACCCCAGCGTACCCCGATCACGTGTAAAATCGAGGCCTGGATGTTCACGCCTGCAACCCAGCACTGTAGAGATGGAGGTGGGGGACCTTGCCGGCTGCTAGCCCACCGGTCAGTGGGGGAGCCTGGCTCTCAGCGGGCAGCGACTGCAGGACACCAGACACCTACTTCTGGTCTCTGCACACCTGCACACTGG
>REGO01000055.1:5794030-5831191 GCA_010120015.1 Rhombomys opimus | reverse complement strand
ATTCCTCAGATGGATGGCACTGCATGACCAGTTCTGACCTTTTCACACGTTCTCACATACACACCTGCAGGTCCTTTTGGTCCTTCTTGCTTTCCAGGTTGGGTGTTCTCGTCACAAAGTCATTCAGCATGCTGTTGAGAGAATCAGCTCCTGGTCACAAGGTTACAGAAACAAACGTGTTCCTGCAGAAAACACTGCCTGTGTGAACGTGGAGACTTCATACCTGAGAAGCAGAAAGTACCCAGGGGGAGCCAGGTTCAGCTGCACAGACTCCTTGAGGACGCCCAGGAGTGAAGGGAAGGTCTCCTGCAGGTCTGGGATGGAAAGCCTGTTAGGAAAGCAGAAACAGGGAACGACACCCTGAGTGTGACAAACGAAGCGTGTTTACTTTGAAGCACATTTTCGATGCAGGGAAGCAGACGGGAATGGTGCGTCTGACCGGCCTGTTTTAGTTTATTGCGGTCTGTGCAAGCTTGGTTCTTCGCCCAGGGGCAAGCAGCTGCAGTCAGGGCACCTGGAATTTAGCTTTTGGCATGTGGGATGCTCTGGGTTCCGCTATCTGCAAAGTGAAAGCCTCAACCAGCTGCTCAGCTTTTGTTTCTGGCCATGCTTGCCCATCACTGAGGACAGCAGGCATCACGTATGGGAAAGATGCAGCGGAAAGGAAGGTGATAGCCGCCAATGAATGACCACTGCGCACAGCAGCTGTCAGGTCAGGCCTCTCTGGCATGGAAAGCTGTGCTGGCATCACGGCTGTGCAGCCAGGTGCTGCGGCACAGGTCGCCAAAGCGCAGGCGCCGTCAAGGGGGTCCCAGGCCACACCCTGATGCCTACCTTACTACCTCGTGCTCCACCTTGGTGGCTCCTCCTCTGCAGCAGAAGGATGGTGAGACCCTGCCCTGAAGCAGCTGGGCAGCTCAGAGCCTACACAGGCCGCTGAGGTCAACTGGTATCACAACACCAGCTTTTCCAATAGCTACCCCAGGCTATCCCAAGAGTGGTGTGACTAGCCCAGAGGACTCAGCAAAGGTGCTGCCGAGTGAAGACTGACAGCTAGCTTGAATTTAACACTAACTCAGCGACTCCTTGGGTTACAGTCCTCAGTTTACCTTTCTGTGGTTTCAGACTATGAAGAGCAGGACTAGCTAAGACATTAACTGCTTGAAGCAGGAGACTTGGGGTTGTCAGAATTTACTGTGCCCCCCTTAATCCCTCCCCCACGTGAACCCCAGCCCCCGAGTGGATCCCACGCCCACAACCCTGATGCACAGGCTCATGTGTCCCAGACAGCGCCACCATCTGGAGACTGTGGAATTTTTGGAGTAGGAGTCATGGCTGGCTGAGGTGAGGGTGACCCTGCCAACCCTCACTTATCCCAACACAGATGGCTCTATCCAAGCTGTGCCAGGAGAGCAGCTATAGAGGCTCAGTCAAGTGTTCTCGGCACACCGGGGAATCCCCTGCACACCAGCTAAGGCCCAGACTGAGATTCAGCTGAGTGAACCAAAGTGGAAGTGACCCAGCAGAAACCACAGGAAGTCCAAGCTGGCTCTCCTTTCTCTACAAGCGGCCGTTATGTTTTCCTAGTTGTGGGTCTTTTAAAGATCATTCTGCATAAACGGGAACCTTTTAAAACTTAAAGGCCATCATGCAAATCTCTGCTGACATAAAGTATTCAATGTGCAGCACATATATTTTTTAAAATGTCAACTCAGCTCTTCAGAGAAAGAAAAGTACAGATAACGGAGGTCACTGGGAACGCGAAGCCACTTAAGACCTCTGTGAACCAAAGCCAAGTGCCACACAGGCGTGGAAGGAGGGGTCTTACCTTTGGATGAAGGCATAGCAGAACTGCAGCACAGGAATGTCCACCAGGGGCGACTTCTGAAAAGGAAGGCAGCCCCAGTCACCGCAGGCCGTGGGGAGGGAGATCCCGCAGGTCTGCGGCTGCTGCGGTTTGAGTCTGAAAGGGCTGCACACGCTTGCTCCCCAAGTGGAAGTGCTGTTTGAGAGTCTGTGGGGCCTTCAGGGGTGGGTGAGGCCTCTCATCAGGGCGCAGACCTTTGGAGCTCACATCCCAAATCACTCGCAGACCTCTAGACAAGGCAAGGGCCCAGTCCTTGGTGTAAGAGCCCCGCCAAGCTCTGACTTCCTTAAGTCTCGAGTTGCTGGGATTATAGAAAAAGATGGATCCAAATACACCTTTTCTTGGAAAGCTATTAATAGAAATTGAACTAAGATAATCAGAGAAACAGCAAAATTCAGTCACAGACAGAGTCCGGTTCCTTTTTCACACCCTCCAAATAAGAAGGTGCAGTTTTCTATAGACTTCCGAGTAACCAGAAGAAACACAACTCGGAGAGGTCGCAGGGGCTGCAGGTGACTGGCCCAGGGTACACCTGTCCCTCAGCGTCCTCAACCCCTGCTCCTCTCCTTGGCCAAGCCGCCTTAATACCTAGGTACAAGAGTGGATGACAGCTGACAACCACAGTCTCAGGAGACCCAGAGGCAGAGCTCCAACACGGGAGGGGTCTGTGTCTTGGACCTTCCGCCCCTCAGGCACTCGGCTCATCTGGACCCACGGTCATGATCCACGTCTAGTCTGTCCTTCCTTTAGTCATCAACACACACAATCAGAGCCGGGCCCTGCGCCTCCCCCTGCCGTGGGGGCTGCCGAATCACCCGGCCTGCAGCCTCTCTCAGGGTCTGGCTTTGTCAGCACTTCACCTGTCAGGCTTCGAAGCTCCTGGAGCAGGTGCCATTTCGGCTTTCTAGAAGGTGCTCAGAGCTGAGCACCAGGCAGTGCCTGTGGCCTGCGGGACAGGCAAGCTAACCTCAGGGTGGACCTCACGGACAGGCAGGCTGACCTTGCGGAGCTCCTGCTGAGAAACAGCAGCACCAGAAGCCGGCCCACCCCCTCCAATGCACAGCGACAGCCTTCCTCACAACGGGAACAATGCTAGTTCTCCCAGTGTTCACGGATGGGGGCAGGAAGGAGCTGCCCGCCTGCAGATGGCCCAGGGCGCTCCCCCGGGTACCTCACCTCGTCCCCTTTGATCTGCTGTGGCCTCTTCACCACCTCCTTCACCAGCTGCAACACCGAGTCTGTCTGCAGGGTGCTGAGAGCACACACCAGGTCCACAAGGGTGTGCTGGGATGTGCTCGTTGCGGGGACTATCTGTCCAGAGGAAAAGAATCCCTTGAAGGCGTACAGGAGAGAAGAGCAAATCCGCTCACGCACAGCCTCCCACAATGGCTGTCCCGGGACAGAGACTGAGTCCACTGTGGTGTGTACAGGCATGCGCACGCCTGTGTTTGGGCCCACGCGTGCATGTGCGGGTGCGTGCCAAGGCGATGCTGGCTGCCCTCCATGACTATCCTCTCCCTTACGAATTTTGTGAGTACACACGTGTGGGCTTGCTAGATGCTGCGGCCCTCAAGGACAGCCTGTGAAGTCGGTTCCTCCTTGTCCCACAGGGGTCACGGGGTGGAGCCCTCCAGGCCTGCTCCACCTCCACCCTCACCTTTGTCTTGCTGTGGCGTCGAGCCTGCTTTCTGCTCCACACTGTGGCAACGGCAGCTATCAGCTGAACCCCGAGGTGGCCTGTGAGGGGGTTCAGCAGCTCTAAAATTTTTTGTCTTATGATCTGGTAAACAGAAAACCAAGAGTTAATTGCAAAAAAAGAAAAAGTCATTACAGAGTAGCGTCAGGACCCTCACTGACGCACTTAGGCGCCACCTACAAGACTCAGAATCCCGGTAGTATGCTTCACAGCTGAGGGGACCTGGGCAGAGGACAGGGCTGACACCTCTTGCAAGAGCCAGGACACAGAGATAAAAACTAAGAGACTCGGGGTTCTGGGGGTGTATGCTAATTAAGATAAGCAAACTCTCCCAGGCCCAGCCAGCACACCCCACACTTCAGTGCCCCGGCTTCAGACGCACTCCGAGAGATAAGCCATGTTTAAGCGGGTAGTCGTCAGACACTCAGGTGAGGACTATGTACAATCATCACATGCCTCTGCTGTGTGTAAACTGAGAGGGTTTGCTGCTTTTTATGAGAAAGGGTCTCACGTATCTCAAGGTCTGTAGATGAGGCTAGCCCTAAACTCCTGAGCTTCCTGCTTCCACTTCTAAAGTGCTGAAAATTATAGGTGTGTGTCATCATATTTATCTGAAAGGGGGGTTTCTCCATCTGACTTGGACTGTGGGTCCCATTAAACATTTTTTTTATGATTTGCATTTTATTTCATTTTTTATGATTTTATGCTATGATTTTTTATGATTTGTTTCCACACATTTACTTCCTTGTCTGTTACTGAGGCAGGGTGTGGCTATGCCGCTGACTGGCCTGGCACTCCCTGCAGATGCAGCTGGCCTGCAGCCTGCAGCAGTGTTCTGAGTGCTGGGGACACAGGCACGTGCCAGCCTGCCGCTTGCAGACGGGCAGGGGGAAGGGCGTAGCCGGGGAGAGCAGCACGGTGCTGCGCAGGCAGCTGCAGACCCGGGGAGGCCTCTCACCTTGGTGGTTTTAAAGTAAACAGAGGAGGATCCTTTCGTGGCTCCCAGGAGATCTACAGGTCTCTTCTGAGCCTCCTCCTTTCTGAGGACACTCCAGATGAGGGCCATGGTGTTTACAATGCGAGGCAGCTCCTCCAGAATGGCGTTCTTGGCGTTCCTCAGGCTGATGGGGTCACTTAGAGCAGCAGTCTGCAAGTTCAAACAGGCTATGAGGCCCACTGCCCTGACCGAGGCCCCTCTCAGCTGCTGCGGACTCGGGGTGGGCCACCGCCCTCGTGGTAGTCTGCAAGTGGCATCTGTCCCGCCTGTGTCAGCCTACTGTTTGTTTTCAGAGAAAGAGACCCAACATGAAACACACATATTTGCATGGTTTGCATGTGTCTGCATAACACACTTATACAGAAACCATAAATACGTTCATATTTATGCTTTCACTTGAATCTCCTATATATATTTGCATCATTCACATATTATGTATTGAATACAGTCACAGACTAGTACAGACAAGCAATTTGCCTCAGACTCGGGGGGAAAAAATGTACCTTTTTGTGTTGGGTGGGCTGTTCCAAAAGACAGAAATGGCTAATGGTCGTCAGACCTTCCAGGAGAGTGAGTGGGTAATCTGGAGAAATGTTTTCCTTCTTTGAAGTTGTACTGCAGAGAAGAAATGAGAAACTTAAAATAACAGGGTTGGTGGGTGATGAGCCAAGTCTGATTCCCAGAACCCACTTAGAAGGAAAGACCTGACTTCCAAGTTATCCTTTAAAACATGCACACACGAGCGCACACACACACACATACACACACCAATAACTATTAGAAGAATATTTAAAAATGAGACACGAATTTTGGAGAATGTGAGGCATGAAGGGTTCAGGCTGACGTCACTGTGTTTGATGAAAGGGGCTCCTGACAGAAAGCACACAGGTGTCTTCAGTGGCACACCCATTTACACAGTCAGAGCTGAAAACTGTTTAAGGTGCTTTGGCGTCACTATGACGCTGCCTCTGGGTTTGCCACCCTGCAGAACTAACGGAGTTAACTGACCGTAGAGATGGCCCGGGCAGCTGAGGGTGTTTACACAGGGTTATCATGTGGCACAAAATCCACACTATAGCCAAGGACGGCCTTGCGCGCTGGGGACTGAACCTGTGGGTTTATAAATGCTAACAGGCCAGGACTAAAGCCGGAGCACCCAACCTGACCGCGCACACTCCTGCTGACGACAATCACCAGCCTTCTCATTGGTCGGATTATCTTCCAACCGTTAGCCGTGGCAGCACGGGTTCTACTACAAACTCTGCCTCGAGGAGCATTGCGTTCCGCATACCTGACGGCCAGCTTGATAGACTCGTTTTCATACTGCCTGACCAGGTCGTCCAGATTTTTGCAGATCTGGATAACAAAGGGCGCCACCGTCCAGCCCAGAGACTTCCCGAAGTAAGGCAAGGAATGCGTGACCAGGCTCACCCAGGCCGGGTGCATGCCGTAGCCATAGGCCGGCTGCAGACCTCTCACCACAGCTGAGACCAGGAGGCCCTGGGAGGTGAGGGGGTGGGGCTGCACGTACTGCATGGCGCCGATGGCCTGCTGGAAGCTGAGCGCCCTCTGCCACTCTCGGGACAGGGCGGCCTGGCTCTCGGCCTCCTCCTGGCCCTGCCCCAGGTGGTGCTCCAGGACTATGAGCGCCTGCAGCAGCTTCAGCAGCTCGATCTGCAGCGGGTGCTCGCTCCAGATCTGGTCCTGCCCCAGGTTGATCAGGCTCTCCTCGAAGAGGCCGTCCTCCACCAGGGCCCTGCCTCGGTCGGCCGTGGCCAGCCCATAGCGCTTCTGGCTGGTATACATGGACGCCGACAGGGACAGCAGCACGAACTCCTGCACCTTGCACCTCTGCAGCAGGCTGCGGAGAAAGTTGGCGCTCTTCCCTTCTGAGGACTTGGCCACGGACACCAGCTGTGTCACTATTCTGATCAGGACCTCCACGCTCTTGACCTGCACGTCCCGGTTGCCGAGGATGTCCCTGTGGCAGACCTTCAGGTGGCAGGGGTAGTAGGACCGCAGGAAGCTCAGGCAGAGGTAGGTGAGGAGCTCAATCAGCAGCGAGTGCGGGCACACGTTGGGGGCCTGGGTCTGCAGCTTGCCATAAAAACTCTGGCCAATGAGGGCCTCCTGGTGGCGCGCCAGCAGATTGGAGATGAGGTTGAGGTGAGCCGTGGAGCTCGTGTCCACGCCGGTCTTGGACACAGCCTCAATGAACTCCTTGGGGTTGGTCTTCAGCACGGCCTCCAGCACGGAGAAGGCGTAGAGGACCCTCTGGGAGTCATAGGGCTGAAGGTAGAGCAGGATGTGTTTGAACAAGGCCTCAAGTGTCTCCTGCTTCTCCTTCTGCTGCTTCAGCAGCCGGGATGTGGTGATGGCCTGGAGCTCCACATCGGCCTCCTCGTCACTGGAGAGGGACTCGGAGGCCTGTGTCCTGTCTGAGTCCGCTCGCAAGAGGCCCAGCTCGGCACTAGCCTTGAGGCTTTCCGGCTGGAAGGCTGGCCGCTTGGAGGATGCCCTGCCCCCGAGGGGGAGGGGCGCACAGCAGTGCTCCTCGTGGCTCAGGTCCCGCAGGTCGTGGGAGGGAGAGGAAAAAGTAGACGTGTTTTCACTGTCTGTGCGGCCCGAGCTCGTGTCCGCAGACTCCGTGTACTCACTGCTGTCCGGGCCAGAGGCCACCCGGTCTGGAAGGTCCATGTGGTAGGGCAGGTCCTCCTCAGTGAGGTCACCTTGCAGGGGGCATTTCTCAGGTTCCTTCTCCACCTCAGCCCAGATGGCTTCTCGGTCCACTGTGGTGAACTGGCCGAGGGGCAGCAGCTGCTCGGACGCGCCCTCCTGCAGCTCAGGGGCCCCAAACGACTGCCCGAATGTGGGCTTCTTCCTGTTAAACCAACGGTGGAAGTCCTCTGGAAATCACAAAATGACACAGGACTTTAGATCAGAACGGCTAGAGATGACAAGGGAGCTCTGGGGTGATGTCTGGCTTACAGCGGATGGTGCCCAGTGGAACTGTACCCAAGAATAGATGCCATCACAACCAAAACACAGACACAGCAATATATGTCCTTCAGCTGGAGGGGCGGCTGGGCTAGGTGTATCAGCTCGGAGTGCAGATGGCCCTAGGTTCCATCTCCAGCACCACAGAAAGCTGGGTGTTGGCACACATGGGCACGTCAGCTCTTCAGAATATTCAGGAGACTGTGACATATATTTATACTGTCACGCGTTGATTGTAACAATGTTTGAGTTTGTTTTTATCTTGAGCCACGGTCTTGTTACACAGCTCAGCCTGTCCTCAAATTAACAACCCCACAGATGGCTGGTGCCTGAGTTATGGGCCACCTTATCTGTTGCACGTTTAATTTTTGGTTTTATCATAAATTCTGGGAGAAGGCACTTTGGAAAATAAGTGATTTTGTCCCAGGAATTCCCTCTTCGGAAATGTCTTCCACAGAAACACCAGCAGGTTTCAAAGCTATGAGGACTGGGTGTGCACTGAAACAGAATCTGGAGAAAACGGAAAGTGAGCCCAAGACCCACAGCAAGGGCGCAGGACATGGGTTGGGCATGTGCCCATGACAGACTGCTCCTGGGCTCCAAAGCATGTATCTATGTCCATGTATATATGCACAGGACAAATGACAGGGAGAATCCAGCTGCAGACCAGCTGTATAGAATGTGCCCACGTGCAAGAGCATCCACGATGGCCAGCTATAAAAAGCCCAGGGGAGGGGGATCTGCCCCCACCAACAGTACCCAGCTCAGCGGCCGGCACCGACAGGCCTCCACTTCAACACTAAACTTCTAAATTACCGGAGAAATTTCTTCTTTTTTTGCATGTGTATGTATGGTGTTTCTGCATGTGTGTATGTATGTTCAGATGTGTGTGAGCACATTTGGGTGTGCAATGTGGGGGCCTGAGGCTGATGTCTGGAGTCTTCCTCTACCAACCTTCCTTGTGTATACTGAGGTAGGGTCTCTCAGGCGAGCTCAGAGCTCTCAGATCTGGCTGGTCTACCCAGGCAGCTTGGTAGCTTGGCCAGGGACTGTCTGTCTCCTGAGTGCTGGACCACTCATCGGGCGCTCATGTGGGTGATGAGGGTCTGGACTCAGGTCATTACTTCCTCCAAGGAGCCAGCAGCCCAGCTCCATAGCAGGTTGTTTTGTTTTCAATGGGAACTCGGTAAACGGCCCAGGCTGTCCTTAGGGCGATGGCCCTCCTGTTGCAGCCTAGTGAGTGCTGGAGCTACAGGTGTGAGCCGCCACTGCCTAATGTCTAACAGAGTCACAGCAGCACTTCTGCTGTGGGAAAACACTCGGCACTTTTCAACATCAACTCTCTTTTAAAAAGAGGTGAAAAATCTCCAGGTTTTGCTCTGTGAAGATTCTTGGGTAAGCAACTTCAGCAAGTCTATGGCACAGCAGAAGGAAGAGCAGAGACCAGAGACGACACAGCGGTGCAGGCGGCTGGCTTCCCTTTCTCGTTTTCTTGTACTCGAAGGGAGCAGAAGGCAGCAGCAGCAGCCAGAAAACGGGAAGTGGTGCGGAGTAGAGAGACAAAGCCCAAAGAAGCGCAGGGTGGGGAATCTTTTTAAGGGGGTGGGGCAGCTGGCAAGACAGCTTGTATGCCACAAAGCCTGATGACCTGAGTCCGATCCTTGGAACCAGCACAAGGAAGTTCCAGTCCCTGCAAGCTGCTCTTTGACCTCTGCACCATGTCTTGGCATGCATGTGTCCATATAAGTTAAGTGTGTGTGTGTGTGTGTGGGGGTGTATACACACACACACACTACATGCAAAACTAAAAAAAGAAATGCTGAAGCACAGAGCTGGGTGATGTGCAGAGTGCCCCTTTCTTAGGATGTGGATAATTCAGCCAGCTCCTCGAGAAGGCAGCCTGCTCTTCCTCGATGTGGATGGTTAGAGGCTCTGGAAGAACCTGGCTCGGAGGACACCACTTCCTTTCCCTCTACCCACCTCAGGGTGGCGCCACCTCGCTTTGTAGGAGTGCGACAAACTGAGCAAATTCCACACAAACACTGACATTTTTAGTCTTCAGAAACCATCCCAAATTTGGGGTGCAAAACTGTGCAGAGTGCCCCTGGGGTCCTGTTTAACAGCGGTGCTGACACCCGGGCACCACACGCCAGCTGAGCAAGGAGGGATTGCTTCTGGGGATGCTGCGTCCTCGACTCGGATGGCGCAGTCCAGAAGCGCTGTGCTTGTTAAATAAGGGCCGCTGACTTGAGAAACTATTTCACTGAGAAGTAACAAGTACATATCGTGACAGGATGCAATGCAGTTTTTAACGTGTGTGTACACCATGGGATGGTCAGACAGTCTACACAGCTCACCCACCACTTCTTTCACAGCGACAAACATCTGGAGTCTACCCCCACTGAGGTGAAGCAGGCACCGAGGTGGCTGCCAGAGGCCAGGCTGGGAGCAAGGGCACATGCTGGCCAGAGGCATGAAGGCTGCTACCTCAGAAGCGTGTTTTTTTTAGTGTCTGGCTGCACAGCAAGATGACCATAGCTAGTAAGAATATATTGCGTATTTCAGATATTGCCTTTCAATAAGGAAATTCTGACTTTCCAGTGAAAACAGCAACCCACACCCACAAGTTTAAGGCACCCCTGCTATGTGAGCATAGCAGACCTACATTTCCTGACGAAGCGCCTGCGGCCCCTCCCCCTGTATGACGCAGGGTCTGCAGGCCCGCCCCCTATGACACACGGCTGGGGCCATCCCGTGTGACGCACGCCTGCGGCCCGGCCCCTGGCAGCTGCTCACCCGCAGAGCTCTCCCGCTTGAGGCAGTGGATGGAGGTCCTCTGGGTCTTGGGCTGGAGAAGCAGCAGGAGCATGGGCTCCAGGATGCGAGCCACGTCCCCGAGGGAGAGTGCTCGCACCAGCCAGCCCTGGGCTGCGGCACTGATGGCACCATCTGTGCAAGCCAGGCTATCCAGGACGACAAACAAGGACCTAGGGGAGGAAAGTCTTGGCTGAGTCCCCTCTGTGCCGCCCTTGCATGTCTGTCTGCATTGTGGCCCACTTGGAGCCTGTGCTGTTGACTGCAGACACCCCCAGGTGGGGGCGGGGGGGAAGGCTGGCCTCACAGACCAAGTGGGTAGCAGGCTGTGCATGGGCAAACCAGAGTCCAACAGACCAAAGAATGCATCGTAGTGTGCAGTTGATGGTGTAACAAATTTTGCCTAGTGCAAGGTGGCTCTAGAGCAGCTGTCCCCCTAGGCTGCCCCCTCATCGCTGATGAGGCAGCACGGTGATTCTGAGGCTCGAGGGCGCCCTCCTCCCCATCACACTAAACCCCCCCCAAGAGTCTCACACGGTGCTAAGTGAACTTAGAGGATCCGGGATACCATGTCCCATGCAGCGTGAGCTGAGGTCAAGCAAGGGGTCACGGCTCCCACATGTGGCCCAGCTGCCGGCATCACCAGCAGTCCCTCCCGAGCTCCCACGGCTGAGAATGGTGGACACATGAAGAACCTTACCTGTCGAAGGAGCGATTGTGCGATGTCACGCGACTACCCTGGATCTCTCGAGTCAGGTGCCAGATGACGGAAAATCGAAAAAGAGCTTCCAACCTTGTTCCCTTGATTGGGAAATAACTCTGTATCAGGCAGGGTAAGGCTTTTTTAAAAATTTACTTACTTGTTTTGTAGTGACGCTGGTCAGGCCCTTGAATGTTCCAAGGAACTGCTGTACCCAGCCCTCTCTCCGCTTTTTACTGGTTTATTTTTCAGTTCTGACACAGGGTCTCACTAAGCTTGCAGGCTGGCCTTAAACCTGGAGTCCTCTTGCACCAGCACCCCGTGAGGGAAGGACCACAGCCCCATCATGCCAGGCGCGGCTTCAGGTTCATCTGAATAATGAATACGGGCCAGTCGGTCCAGTGGGTAAAAAGTGCTTGCTGCCAAGCCTGGTGACTGGAGTTCAGTATCTGGGATCCACAGGGGAGGAGAAAACTGACTCCTCCAAGCTGTCCTTCGACCTCCACACAGGTGCTGTGACACACACGTGCGCGCTCGCGCGCACACACACACACACACAGACACACAATACATGTAGAAGGTATTTAAATAACAAATGCAGTCAACAGAGCAGAAAATAATAACAGCCAGGATACTATGCTTTCACCCGAGTCTCGGCCAAAAAGAAAAACTCGCTCACTTCCCTTGTCCTTCCTGCACAGCCCTGGATGTCTTGGAATTCAGAGATGCTCCTGCCTCTGCCTCTACAGTGCAGGGACTAAAGGTGTGCATTGTCTCTCCTGCTTTAGATGTGTTTAGTGAAGAAGGCATTTAAGGTTTGGCCCCAGGGCTGGAGATGGCTCAGCAGTGAGGAGGCTGTGGAGGCTCAGGCTCATTTCCCAGCACCCACACGGTGCTCACAACCACCTGCAACTCCAGTTCGAGCCTTACAAACGGCCCCAAAGCTTGCAAATCCCAACGTTCAGGGAATCGGGGCAAGTTTCCATGGTGAGCTTCAATGTGGACACAACTGCACTTTCAGGACCCTCGAAGCAACGGCTCAAGCTCAGGGATCTTCCAGCCCTGGGCTTCCACATCACCTCTGCTCATCAGGACGTGCATGGAGCCCAGAAGGGTGGCGGCCGGGGGGGTGCCCCAGCTGCCCTGGGCATGTGAAAAGGACAGGCTCAGCAGCCAATTGACCACGGCACAGTGGACACAGCTGTGCGGCTCACCTTGTCGGGGTCCAGCAGGGCGTGGCAGATGATGTCCTCACAGATGTTGGCTGTGGGGGCCAGACAGTGCAGGCGGAAGAATAGCTCCACACATGTGATGTGATGCTCACGAGTGTCCTTGTTCAGCTGACTCCAGAGCACACGAGCCACCCTCTGCAGGGAAATGGGAATGGGGACCTGAGCTGTTCCTTCTCACGTGAGCCTGACCCTACAGCCTGACTTCTACCTCTACCTGCTCCCTGAGACTCTAACACCCACCGTCATGTCACCAGGACACAGCTGTGACCAAGTAAAAACCCACCAGCAATTGCCCAGGTAAGACGACCCACCAACTCTGTCAGAGATTGTGGGGCAAAAGCTACATGCTGAGAAACCAGAGGCTACTGGCCCTGCCTGCTGAGGGGTACAAACTGCCAGGAGCTGGGATCTAGAGACAGATCACAGTCCCAGGTCCCTCTACCTACCCCTTACCCCTGGTTGCCACTGGACCTGCACAGCCCCTTTGCCAGCCAGTAATGCCAGCCTCAAGGACTTTTTTTTTTTTTTTTTTAGAAGCTTTACACAAGCCTCTTTGTGTTTCAATGCTGTTTATTGAGGAGTGAATGAGACTACTGCCAGACATGCCAACGGCACTTCACATTCAAGGGCTGGAAGCGGAACAGACAACTTTCAATAAACAGGTCTGAGGAGAGGGCCCGCTGACCCCCACACACTTTCCCGGCCAGCCATACCTGATAGAAGTCCGTTTTCTCCGCAATGACTTTCAATATTCCCGGGGCAATGGGAGGTACTGTCACCATCTGTAATTTGCCAAAAAATGGGTTGTTGCCAGAGGTTTTGTAGCGCTTCATCTTGTCCTCAATGACGAGAGCCAGAGACTGGGAGTGGTTGATTACTTCCAGGAGCGTGGCGATGGCTACGTTCTGGAGGGAGCAGTCATTCACGCAGCAGCACACTGTCATGAGGGATTTCAGCCAGGATGGAAAACTGCAATCGCTGGCTCCTAGGATGCCAGCCAGAGAACAGAAGCGAGCAGGTGAGCATGGTCTCCCATTCGGATGCCACG
Organism: Rhombomys opimus; assembly: GCA_010120015.1. Classification (NCBI taxonomy): domain Eukaryota; kingdom Metazoa; phylum Chordata; class Mammalia; order Rodentia; family Muridae; genus Rhombomys; species Rhombomys opimus. Next base: position 5,817,840 of record REGO01000055.1, on the reverse strand, counting down.
GTGCCTACTCTGGCCAGTGACTTGAATCACCTGGGCAGCAGGGCCTTGCTAGATATAATCAGGTTAGGACCAGCCTCGTCAGGGTGGACCTCTGTCCACCTGAACTGTCCTGGTTCCCAGCTGCTGGTGCTGTTCTGGGAAGCTGGAGGCAGGTCAGCAGGTCAGCCCCTGCTAAGGCCTGGGGCTGCCTCTGCTGTCTTTCTCCCTGTGCCTGATCTGCTACCTCCACTCCAGTCACTGTAGGTGGAGCTGTCCCAGCTGCTGTCCCTTCCCAGAGACAACTCCTGAGATCCTCAGCTGAAATAAAGCTCTCTTCCCTCAGGTTGCTGCTGCCAGATAATTTGTCACAGTAATAAAAGCATGACTACTATATTTCTAGGGCACCGCGCCTGGCGTCCTCTCTAGAGGAGTCTGTGCAGACAGCGATGCTGCTGTGACCCACAGACTGCAGGAGCTTGGAAGACACTGGGAGGGTGGTACCCAGTCTCCGTCAGATGGACTGTGGCTGCTGAGACTTTGCTCTGGGGCTTCCGGTGTCTAGAGCCATGAGGTGGTAACACTCAGCTCTGCGATGGCCGTCACAGCAGATGGACAGCTATGTCTCGGAACACACTGGCTACCTATCACGAGTCAGCCCTCCAGGAGGGCCAGGCAGGCCTACAGAGGCAGACCCAGAGAAGCCATTCACCAAGTAAAGACAGCGGTCAGAAGCGGGACACAGCCAGCAAGCTACCGTGACACTGGTGCAGCTGGCTGCGGAGGGAAATGGGCTGGCTGCTGCAAGTCCCCTAACCAGCGGCTTGCCGTCCAATGTGTATCTGATCTCGGAGTTTTCAGATCTGGGGATGTCTGCAGAGTTTCCTGGGTGATTTTCCCTACTCTAAAATTACCCCAGATCAGGTGCCAGTGTCAGGAGGTTTGTATTCCCGAGCACTCGGACTGGGAGGCTTTCCTGTGGGCTCGACCGTGGGGAGCTGAACATGGAGTCTATTGCAGGCTTCCCAACCAACCATGCCCCACGAGGGCCACCTCTCACCTGGAGTCTGGAAGAGCGTGTCACACAGCTGCTCCGTCTCCTCCTCGGACAGGTACACAGGGAAGGTGGCGCAGTCCAGCAGCAGGTGGCAGGCGGCGGCAAAGGCCTCCCTACAGTCCTCCTTGGCGCCCACCAACTCTATGGCCGCCTGATCGAGGTCCCACTCTGTTTGTGCTTTTCTTTGCGGGCTGCTGGGCACAGAGGACAGTGACTCTGACCTCTTGGCCTTGAAGGGGGACCCGCGCACCGTGAACAAGTCCGAAAGCACCTGTTTAAACTGGGGCACACTGATGGGCTTGGGCTCCCAGGAGCTCTTCCTGCCTGAGTGCTCGGGGTTCTGTGTCTTGCTGCTCTCCCCTGGATGCTCCCCAGCCTTGCTTTCTTCCCCAGAGCCCGTCAGCGATGCTGCAAAAATGTTCTTGTTGGCAAAGTTGGCAATGAGCTCCTGGATGCAGAGAAACGTCCTCTGCATGCTTCCATCTTTCTTCCAGACGTCGTCTCTTTCCGCAGACACCCGAGGCACCCTTAGGTGCTCAGAGAGCTCTGGCGATGAGGCGCTGAGCCCGATCCCACTGTCTTCAGATTTCAGTGGGTGGAAGGAAGGCTCTTCCTCCCCTGCAACCATGGTCTTCGTTTCCAAAACCATGCTAATGGTTTCTCCTTTTACCGGACTCTGGAAGATAAGGAAACCCCTCGTCTCATCCTTTTCTGCTCTTCCACTGTGGTTAAACCATGATGATGGTAGGAACCGCAGGGATTAGGCTTCAGCACTGCGGTTGCTCCTGCCTTCCCTGCCCTATTGGCCCCCACCCCCCAGTAATGGCCAGCTTGGAAACACACTTAGACATTCTCTCCCTGGCCACTCACTAGTACCTCTGGCGGTGGTCAACTGCAGGCTAAAACTGGGAGCTTTTGCAGCCATGTGTGATAGCACTAGGGAGGCAGAGGCAGGCCTCTGTGAGTTCAAGGCCTATCTGGTCTATACAGAGGAACCCTGTCTTGAAACAAACATAAAACCCAACCCACCCACCCACCCAGGATCCTTTCATCCCCTTCCCATCCACTTTCCAGTGAGAACAAAGAAGGGGCGGCCACTCTGCATTGTCCCCCGGTCCCCGCCACGCTGCTGTCCACCCATCTGTCTACAGCATTAACAATGTCTCTGAGAACTCTCACCCCTAAAAGCAATCTGCCTCAGTGCTCCCCTTGAGCTGTTGGGCTGCTGTGGCAGCACCTCACAGTTTCAAAGAAGCAATCGAGTCCTTCAGCACCCCTCGAGGATGGTGGGACCCGCCTACTTGCTGTACGAGGGTGCTGATGGCAAGCCTTAACAGCGAAAACCGAGAGAGCTAAACAGTCGCTCATGGGAAAGGGTTACAGCACTGGTCCGCACAGGGAGGCACCACCACCCCGAACACGCAAGGGTGCTCCACCCTGCAGTCAAAGAAGGGTGGACAGTGACTGCACAGCACAGGCTACGGTGCGTGTGCCAGAGCCCGGTGCTCAAGGCCTTATCTGAGGAAAGGCTCTTAGCAGCTGGGAAGTGGGGGCATCTGGCGGCGTAAATCCAAACAGGCAGTGTTTTCGTAAGAGGGAAGGGGATTTAAGCACAGACTCACATACACAGAACGCTATGTGTTGGGGTGGGGGTGGTAGATTCCGACAAGCCTGAAGTAGCACAGATGGCCAACAAGGCCAGGAGAAGGTTGCAAAGGGGTCTGGGGCAGATTTTTTATTCACACTGCACTGGGAGAAACACCCTTGAGCTCCAAATTGAGAAAACTGCTATCTGGTATTGAAGCCACTTGCCAATTCAGGACCACCTCTGATTTGCATTTTACCTGAGTCCAATCCCATGTGTACAAACACACAATGAAAGGGTTACCTGTGATTCTAGCACCGTCTAGCCGGTCATGGTGGCTAGGTGGTGCGGGGGCAGCGGAAAGGAGGCCGCAGAGTCCCGCACACAGCGCCCATACACCTTCCCGTCCGCACTGCTCTGCACGCCAAGTACCTCCCACCCTCAGGGGCCCCCAGAGTGCCTCAGTCCTGGGCACATACCGAGTTCCCACTGGTGGGCTCCATGTCCATGTAGGAGGGCGGCATCTGGACTTTGCTGAGCACCTTGAAACATGTCTTCAAGGCGTGTGTGAGCTCAGGTAGGCTCAGGGTCTCCACCTCCTCAGCAAGAGGCTGCAGCAGGCAGCCAAGCACCTGTGGGAGGTACTGAGTCTGCACCTCTGAGTAGAGTTCCTGCAAACAGAAGCACCCGTTACTGACATGGCGGCCACACAGGGAAAGCACCAGTTACTGGCATGGCAGCCACACAGGGAAAGCACCAGTACTGACAGTGGCCAGTCACACAGGGAAAGCACCAGCTGCCAACCATGGCCGGCCACACGGGGAAGGCAAGCACCTCAGACTGTTCTGGTTTTAGAGTCTGTTTTACTAAAACTGAAGCCCCAGTCCGTCTGTCATCTGATTTCCATACTTCAGCTCAGCCTGCTACCAGTCCCAGAAGTTAAACCCTTCAAATAAAGCAGCAAAAACGAGCCAGCTGTGGCGGCACACACCTTTAACCCCAGGACTCAGAATTAAAGAAACCGGTCTTGAAGAACAAAACTAAAACACAACAAAAAACAAGAGGCAAACCAACCGACCAGCAAACCTGTGAGAAGGCTGGGGCACAGCTCAGTGGCCACCGTGTGCTTGGGAAAGGGAGGCCCTGGGTGGGTCCCATCACGAGAAACAAGTGTGAGACTCACACTCCAAGACAGCACACCTGGAGACAGTGTGTGCGTGCAGAGCCACTTCCATAAACGCAGGGTTAACCAACACCGTGACAGCACTAACGAGAGCAAATCCAGAGCAAGGGCCCAGGCTCACCAAGGGAATCACGTCCAGGAGGAACACGAGGAGGGTGCAGAGCTCGGAGACGGTGGGGGGAGGGCTGGTGGCTTCTGCAATGGCTGCGGGCTGCTTCACTGGCCTGCGTTAACCACAGGAGAAAGAATCAACCCTCTCTACCACTGAGTCACAGCAAACATCACGTCTTTGTCTTTCTTTTTGGTTTTTCGAGACAGGGTTTCTTTCTCTGTGTACCCCTGGCTGTCCTGAAACTTGCTCTGTAGACCAGGCTGGCCTCGAACTCATAGAGATCCACCTGCTGAGTGCTGGGGTTATGCTTTACTTTTTGAGCCCCCTCCAAGCGATGCCCGTGAGGTCACAGGCTCTGGGCTGTGAGACGGCTGCAGGAGCACAGTCAGCTCCGCTGGGATGTACTGCTGGGTGCTGTCTCTGGAGTCCAGTGTTTGTTTCCGAATAAACAGTGGTGTCAATGAGACGCCTCCCACAGTCTCAGACATCTGAACACACGGCCCCAGTTGGTGGCTGTGTCTGTGGATCTTTGGGGAGGCTGCAGCACCCAGCCCAGCTGGGGGAGAACACCACTGAGCGTGACACCCTGAGAGCTTAGGGCCTCATTCCACTTCCAGTTCTCTCTGACCTGTGCCTGTGCTTTGAGATGTGGGCTCTCTGCATCCTGTCCTGCCAGCATGGCCGCTCGCTGCCACGCCTCCTGTCCATGCTGGCTTCTCACCCTCTGGAAACTTAAAATAAACTCTCCCAGAACCTGCTTTCAGTCAGAGTAGCACAACAATAGAAAATCAACTAATTCTTGAGGACCCGAGTTTGAGTCCCCAGAACCCACATAAACCCAGATACAGTAATGTGTGTCTATAATCCCAGGGTTCCTACAGGGAGAAGGGAGCAGGCGGCAGGAGCATCTCTGGAAGCTCCTGGGCAGATAAGCTTGGAGCAGCAGCAGCAGCCAACACAAAACAGACCCCTGCTGCAGAAGCGGAAGAGAGGACCACACCAAATTGTACTCTGACAGCCACACAGCACCTGACACACATACCTAGGCACATAAACACACACACACACACACACACACACACACACACGTATGTAAACACACGATTGATAAAATAACTAGCCCAGGAAGGTAATACAGCCTGTAATCTGAAATATTTAAGAGGATGAAGCAGGCCAGGCAGTGGCGGCGCACACCATTAATCCCAGCACTCAGGAGGCAGAGGCAGGCAGATCTCTGTGAGTTCGAGGCCAGCCTGGTCTACAGAGTGAATTCCATGCTACACAGTGAGACCATGTTTCAAAATAAACAAGGACAGGGACGCGGCCTAGTGGCAGAGCACAAGCTCTTGAGTCTGATTCTAATGCTGAAAAGAACGAAGAAATGAGTCCTATGACCACAGCATACTCTGCCCTCCACTGCCCTGACTCTGGGTGCAGCGGCCATACCTCAGCAGAGAGGAAAGCCATGTGCGCCTGGTTTCAGGGCATAGAGGGGCATTAAGCAGCACTCGAGGGGTCAGACTCCCAGGGCAGGCGTGGCTGGCTTCTGACGTTGGCTGTTACTGGTCTGCTCTGCAATGCTGGAGAAGGCCCTTCCTGTCTCTGGGCTCTATAGCCTAGCGACACACGTGGTCAAAGTTTACACGGGAAGAAGCTTCTATCACAGCCCCAGGCTCCTCGGGTGGGAGTCGGAGGTCCACGAAGGATTCACCAGCTGCACAAAGCTTCCCGCAACAGCGGGCACTCTGAGCACGGGCACTCTGGCCACCACACACTAACTTCAGGATGGGTTTCAGAGTGACGTGTACAAGCTCCGCCGTGGAGACCGCTGAGTCAGGCGCAGGCTTGCAGGGGAGGCGTGGGGTGTGAGAGCATGGGCAGGGCTTCTCGACTTGAGGTGGCTCAGGACCCTGAGACACAGGCTCTGCCCGGCCTGTGTCCACTGGACTGTGAAGCACGGGAGAGCCCGGCCCTCCCTGCGGCCACGGAGGCGGCTCCACGCTCACACATCCCTCATCTGCAAGCTCACCTGAAGCATGCCTCGAAACGCCGCGCCATGTAATCCCACAGGAAGTCCGTGCTGAGGGACGACACCAGCAGGTTGACGGTCTTCACGATCTCGGAGGCGTGCCTGTTTTCCTTGATGGTGCTGTGCAGAGGATGGAGCAGCTGAGCACACTGAGCAGGGGGATGTGGCTCTGCTCTCAGCCTCCGACCGACCGAGAGTGTTCCACAGCGCCCGTGCTCCCAAACATCAGCCTTTAGAACATTTCATCCCTACACAGTCAAAGCTACCCGGACCCCTCCTGCCCCTAACAGGCCCCTCCCACCTTTACGTATCTTTTCCCTCTTCTCATAAATAACCAGGAGTCCAGTTGCCTGCCTGAGTGCGGGCAGCCCCTGCTAAACAGTGTTCTCACTGATGCAGCCTCTTAGAAACGGGCATGAGTTATGGTGGAGAGGATATGACATTGGGCACGGGTACCCCAGGCCACTCCCCCAACTGTAGGTTCAGTGGGGAGATTTGGCTACAGCTTTATGTATTTACTTACTACAATGCTGGGGACAGAGCAGCCAAGCGTTCAGCCACCGAGCTACACACCTAGCACATCGCTAACGTTTTACACACTTCTGCAGCTAAGTAAAGCACGCTGGGGAAAGCTATAGAAATCCCCGAGTGGGTGCACAAAGATCCACGACCATTTAACAAGTGCCTGCCAAGGGAGCTCAGATAATCACATTCCATGGAAAAGGAGGCACATTCGCCACAGCTGTGCACAAAGAGCCACGCACTCTGCCTTGGGCTGGAAGGTGGGTAACGTGTTTAAGCAAGCAGGAGGACCTGGAGAGAAGTGGGAACTGTTCAGTTTTCCTTGAAGGATGGAGGATTATGGAAGGCAATGTCTTTGTTTTCTTGACAGCTTCAAATATCAGGCTAATCTATTGCTTTTGTATTAAAAAAAAAAAAAAAAACAAAAAAAAAAAAACAAAAAAAACAAAAAAAAAAAACCTCTTATTTTTTTGAGAGAAAAGAACTACCACAACAGACTTCTCAGGACATTTACCACAAATAAACCCAATAAAAATATGAGAATAAAGTTTTGTATATACACTCCCAATCCAGGCAGAAAGCAAGTGTTTAACGGTGAAGTGTAAAGAGGCAGCTTGCCTATTTATTTGTTTGTTTGTTATTGACAAGGTCTCAAGTGGCCCAGGCTGGCCTCAAACTTGCTATGTAGCCAAGGATGACTTGAACTTATGGTTCACTCTGAACTAACTGCTCCTGAAGACATCCTGCCCTCGGCGGCTTGTCTCTCCTCCCTGAACTTCCTCCCTGAGCCGCATCACTCGTGTACAACAGATCAAGCTGCCTTTGCTGACTGACTTTCATGCTTGGTCAGTAACGCCCGCTATGGCAGGCCTGGGAGGGGTCAGACCAAGCTCTTCCCACACCGCTAAGGGTGGAGCTGCCAGTGGGGGCTGGCCACCCTCCCCAGCACTTCACACTCATGCTGAAGACCAGGGGAGAAGGACCACAGAGGCCAGTGTGTGAACGCAGAAGGCTGCTCCTACCTGGTGAGCAGATTCCCGCTCTGGGTGTAGCTGAGTTTAAGGTCAGAGCCAAGGACATCGTGACAGTAAGAATAAAAGGCCCTGATGACTTCCAGAAATAAATTCTCAACCACTTGAGGTCCTGAAATCAATAGAAAACAGAGAGTGACTAATAATAGACTCAAACGTTGTCTGATTTTTGTTTTGAGACACAGTCTCTAGCCCAGGCTGCCCTCAAACCTCTCTACATAGCCAAGGATTACCGTGACTTCTCTTCCTCCCGTCTCTTCCTCCCGGGATGTCACCATGCCCAGTTTGTGCAGCAAGAATCGAGGTGGAATCTACTGCGTCCTGCACGCCAGGCTGGCACTCTACCAACAGAGCCACACCCCCAAGCCTTAACCCTCAAATCTCAGACCAACATTAAGACACGAGGGCTGCCTACACACATGGGCCTTCAGGATGCACAGATGTCACCACGGTGAGGACAGCACCAGCAGTGGGAACACCCTCTGGGAGAACAGCCAACACGACTGCACAGCTCGCTATGTGTGAGACAGCCGGGCTCAGACAGAGTCCCTCCCCCGGCCACACAGGCAGGGGCTGTGCTGCAGTCCTGACAACAGAGGCGACAAAGCACGCAGGGTGGAGCAGGGTGCCCAAGCTGACTCCCCTGGTGAAGGCCGCTGAAAGCTCCCCGTGCCAACCCTGAAACTGCCTGGCCAAACTCACCAGAAACATTCACACAGAAGAGCAACCTCGCAGCTCTTCAACCAAGAGCGAGAACACAAAACAACGTTAATCCTAAACCCTCATGAGGAGCCATACCAGCCTCGTGTCAGCCCAGCTTCTGGCCCACTGGGTGGAGCACAGGGCAGGAGTTCTCAGAGCTGCCTTCTGAGCATCTCCAGAGGGATGAGAGCACACCTACTCTCAGCAGAGGAAAACGACGCCTTTCTGCTGTGCAGATGGCAACAGCACGTTCATGCTTTGTGGGTTTCTCAGTGATGTGACCAAAATGTGACCTCACCGAGCCACCACTCCACCACTGAGCCATTCTCTGGGCCCCACATCGCTGTAACCTTTGTCACTTCACAGAATCCCAGCCCGCCTCTGAGAACGCTTTCCATAAGTGCTGTGGGTTTTATGCACTGGGAGGGAGCAAATGCTTTCTCCACAGGCAGTCTGTCTCCTCTTCCAAGCGGGGCGAGACATGCCGAAAGGCCAGCTGCTGAAGAATGGGCAGGACCTAGGCCACAGGGACTGACTGCCCTGTGCTCCTGTGTCTGTATAATCAAGTCCTGTCTCCCTCTGCACACATCCCTCAGACAACACAGCCAGCAGAAGAGCACACTTAGTCACTCTGCATGAGGAGAAGCATTCTCCCTCTTCCAGGGAGCAGGACTTGCAGCCTGGCAGCTGCAAGCTTACTTGGCTCTCCACAGGACAGCTCTGACACAAAGCGCGCACCTAATGCTAAGTCCTATTTCTCCTCCAAGTGCCTCCCCAAGCCACAAGCAAGCACCCAACACACTAACACTGGGCGGTTCGTTTGCTAGGCTGGCGCCTGACTTTTCAGAGTTGGAGTTACCTCCAAGTACAGGGAAATCTATTTTGAGCCACTGTGGTGGATGGAGGTGGGAGTGGAGGAACAGAGACTCTGAGCCCAGCAAGGTGCTTTTAGGAAGAAGGGTGCACTAGGGGCTGCGAGGCTCAGCAGAGATCTTGCTACGTGACCCGCCTCCAGGGCAGCTGTGCTCAGCACTGTCCGGCCAGCAGCGCTCCCTGGAAAGGAAGGCCTGGGCACTTGGGTGACCTCCGGCAAATGAAGTGGGCTTCACAAGAGGTCCCACCTGCACATCGGGGACGTGGAGACACCAACGCCTGCAAGTCACCGGGAATGAAGCAACTTCTGGGAAAACCTGCAGGCAGGGTTCGGTGTGTGAAGAAATCTTTCACCATGACTAACAGCTGGAGCGACTCCCGGGATCCATACGGTAGAGAGCTGGCTCCTGAAAGCTGTCCTCTGACCTCAACACATACACCGTGGTACATGAGCACACGAGGGCACGTGCACACACAGCATGTAGTGCATGTAATCATTTTTAGAAAACCAGAATGTCTATACTTCCAGGACTTTGCCCGCAGAGGCAGGAGACAGTGGATTCAAGGCCACCTGGCTACATAAACAGTTCCGGGTGAGCCTGAAGGGTAATAACTCAAAAAGCCAAAGCACGCACACACACACAAGCACAACATCCCAGGTGCCCCTCCTCCTTGACGAGCCACCACTGCCTTCTCTCGCCACCCGAGAGCTCACGCCATCCCCACCGCACAACAGATGCTCAGTGCCAAACTCAGATGAGGACAGAAGGGCCCAGCTCCGCTCAGAGACACGTGCCCCAAGAATGCCTGGCTCTTTGCGTTAGCCAGAGAGGCACAATACCCTTGAGCTTGCAGTGCAATGGAGGGATCGGGGTGGCTCTCCGTCCTGTAATGGAGCTCTGGTGACGTCAGATCAAATAGTGAAGAGGTAACAGAGGTCACTGCCCTCCACAGATTCTCAAGGGAGCACAGTGTGTGCAAGAGGGGTCAGGGGTCATGGCATATGTGTAAAAGGGAGCCTCTAAGAAGTAGAGTCTAACTCAACCTTTTTCATTCTCTAGTAAAATGTCATTTTACAGAGGAGCGGCTCACTCACGGTCACAAATCAAAAGTTCAGGAGTAACAGTTATAAAGCAAGGCTCACTAGCAGTTCTGACCTGGGAGTGAGCACCCTCGGACAGTGGGGGCGAGGCGGGGGCTCTGCAGGTACGCACGCCCCACAGTAGGAGCCCACGGTGCAAAGCCAGGAAACTGAGGCGTATGCTCTCAAGACTTTCAAGCTTTTGGTGTTGACTGAGTCCTATGCAAACCCTCTGGAAACAGCTGATACACACCCTACCTATTTCTGGCTTGTCCAGCAGGCTGAGGAGGATTCGGAAAGGCTTCAGGTAAGCATGATGGCGCTCTTCCGAGTCAGCCGCTAAGAGCTTCTGGTGCAGGATCCCGGCCAGAGCCTGTGTGTGTCCACAAAGCACACGTGAGGATGCCGTACGTGGCGGGGACATTGAAGACCAGCCCCACAGCGTGTGTGCGACACTCTGGGATCAGCTGTGACTGCTTTGGGGCTGAAGAACTATGACAGGAAACTAGGGCTGGGCCTAGCATGCATGAGGTCCTGGGTTCAAGCCCTGGCACCACAGAAGGCAAACACCTGGCGCACACCTGTGTTCTCAGCCCTTCAGAGATAGAAACAGGAGGACTGGGAGTTCATGGGCATCCTAGGCTACACAGTGATATTGGGGCCAATGTGAGAAATGTGAGACCTCAACTTAAAAAAATACCAACACCACCAAGAAAAATCAAACCAAACCAAACCAGAGGGGCCAAAAACCAGAAAGAAGAGATACTATAATGTCCTGATTGTGGTCAGGACATTTCCATTTTCGGCAATGTTCTTACCTCAACTAAAAGATCCTTGGAGTATTTATCAAAAAAGTATGAGGACTGGTCTTCATAAGAATTTGAGAGTTTAGGTTCTGGCACAACAGTATTTCCTTTAATGTCTGAACCTATGAAAGAATAAGCAACAGGCTGTAAAAAGATCCTGTGTTTTATAGGGATACCATACTGTGCAAAACCCTCGTGCTGCAGTATTTTAATAAACACGGTTCCTTCGACAGAAGAGTCCAGCCTCACGTCATCTGGTGGCTGCCCTCCTCACCCAACTCGCCCTCCTTGAGCCGGGCAAGAATCAATTCACTCTGCCAATTGCACACCGCCCTGCCAGCGCAGCACACGTGTAAGCATGGGACAGAGGCCGTTTTCAGGTCATAGCTTACTTGTCCTGGAACTGAAACTAGGCAGACGCCCACCTGGCTGTCCACACGCCCTTATTCTGGGCTCTGGGTCAGATCTTCAGGGCGAGGAAGACCATCTTCAGGAAACAAGCAGAAACCAAGGTTCACACTCACAGCCAAGTGAGGCCTGGTGCTTTCTCTAGACACACAAGGTGGGCTTCTCCTTCTCCCCCCGCTCTTTTTTTTTTCCTGAGACAAGGTATGTGTGTGAGTGTGTATGTGTGTGAGTGTGTGAGTGTGTGTGTAGCTCTGCCTATCCTTGAACTCGCTCTGTAGAGGAGGCTGGCCTTGAACTTGGACATCTGCTTGACTCTGTCTCCCGAGAACAGGGGAGAGGAGGATGAAGGGAGTGTGCACCAACAGCCCACCAGAATGCCATGTTCTAACGGGTGAGTTCCTCACAAAATCGTCCTTTTCTTTAAAAATCCTTGAAAGGGGGCTGGAGACACACCTTAATGGTTAAGAGCAAGGCTGAGACCCGTGATCGGCTCCCAGCACCCATATTAGGAGGCTCCAGGGAACCTGGCAGCTTCTTCTGTTCTCTGTAGGCACCACACTGACATGGACAAATACAGCACACACGCACGCACACACACATGCACAGGCACACACCCATGCACAAACACTTTTTTTTTTAATCTAAAATTTCAGCTGGGAATGGTGGTGCATGCCTTTAATCCCAGTACTTAGGAAGCAGAGGCAGGTTGATGGCCAGCCTGGGTCTGCAAAGGGTGTTCAGGACAGCCAGGGCTACACAGAGAAACCCAGTCTCAAAAAACCAAAAACCAACCAACTAACCAAAAACAATCAAAACTCTCCAAAGAGAACTGGGGTTTATGCGTTTATCTCCAGTACTGTGCAGACTGGCTTCGTGGTGGCCGCCTGCAGTCGCAGCACTTGGGAAGTGGGGGAGGGGGATCAGAAGCACAAGGCTCTGGACATTCGGGGCCAGCCTGAGATACATGAAATCCTGGCTCAAAAGAGAGCTCGAACAGAACAGAGCTCCACCACCGGCCTGTAGTTCCTCATCTTAAGTCCACAGAAGCTTCCTTATGAAGGCCTCTGCACACGTTCCAGCGAGGGGGAAGCAGTCACAGCGAAACTGGGGTGGCTGCCCTGACTCTGGCGTGGCAGGATCCACACACTGAAGGTCAAGGAAAGCTGTGGAGGGGCTGGGGTGTGGCCAACTGTGTTCCCTGTACTCCACCCACAGCACTTAAACAAAACATAGAAATATAGAGACTTACACCTAAAAATGCCCTTGGTTACCCTCTGATTTCCTGAGCTCTGTCTTTGGGAGCCTTCGAGGCCTCAGCCAACAGCTCACATGCAAGTTTGCATGTTGTCCACACAAACACTATACAGAAACGCAGCGCAGGTATTTTGTGACTTCGTCAGGCAAATGCCTTCCCAAGCCCCCTCCTGTCTTCACGTGGATTTCACAGTGCTCTGGGGTTTCCTCCTCATGTGACCACGTCCTGTGAAACTTCTCCATGGAGCACATAGAGGCTTCTGCCTCCTCCTTTTTTTTTTTGTACTGTGGATTGGACTAGGGCTTTTTACATGCTGTGGAAGCCCCCTATTGCTAGGCCACACCCCCATCCTATTTTAATTTGATTTTAAGATTAGGTCTTACTATGCAGCTCAGGCAGCCTAAGCTTGCAACTCTCCTGCCTCCACCCCAACTCGCCTCAGATCCCCTCTTGCTCCACTCTTTACCCTTTGCTTAATGCAAGTGTTCCATCACACCTGGCTTCTCATTGAATCCCATTTAACACCAGATTACTGGTATTTCCAGCTCTTAAAATGGAACACAGCTGGAATTTTAAAACCTCACTCACTTTTCTTTTTTAAAAGAAAAAAGAAAAAAAAAAAAAACCTGCAGATAATCACAGCTCCTGTAGCAATCCAACCTCAACTGACCAGGGCTGTGTTAGTCATTGCTGTCCTTCCACTGTTCCTGATTCAGAAACATCGCTGAGCGCAGCCAGTGCTTGCTACTTTGTGGGTTCTTCTCTCCTCCACCTTCCTCCTCCCCCTTTCTTCTACCCTCTCAATCCCTAACACTACATAAGGGAGAAAAATGGACAGCGGGAAAAGGAAAGAGATCCCTGGACAAAGTGGGAATGGAGAGGGGGTGGTGTTACCATTAGAATACTTCCTGTTGATTGGGGCGGTGAGTACCTTGGGTAAGTCTGATCTTTGCTGTCAGGATTTCTAGTTTTTCTTCTTGTTTCTTCCTTGCACATGACTACTTAACAAACAGACACCACCAGCAAGTTCCCCTCCCAGTGACCAGCAACCACACACACCACCTATCAGGGCTCTAGCATTTATAGACCCTCTTCTGAAGAGTTCCCAGAATTCCAAACATCACACAATCACAGATACTATCTGCAGCTGGCAAAATCACACCTCTGCTAGAGCACAAGACGATTCACAGTCAGCAACACCAAGCAGCCCCATGTCCCCACACCTAGGACTAAAATGAAAACATATTCTTATACTTCCATGTTGTTAAAAGAAACCAAACTTACAAGATTTTCACTACAACTAAGGGAACACTTAGTCCACAAACCAGCCCAGAGCTTGGTGCTCACCAACTGCTTAGTACCTAGTAACCAGGCGTAGAGTCTTCTATTGAGAGACATGTCCCTTCTCAGTAGGGTCTGGGTGGCAGCTGAGAGAATGTGGACGATGTCGCGTCTGTGCAGGGGGATGGCTCTCTCATCGGGATCCTGTCAGAAGGATGGAGAAAGCGTCACCTCAAGGGAATGCTAAGTAGGCTTCTGACTTCTGACATGTGGCTCTGCTTAGCCATCCATCCCCAAAAGATGGCTTTTGAGAGGCTGGCTGTCCCCAGGTAGCTCCCCAAAGGAGTCAGTCATCACCCGCTTGTTGGGTAGCTGGTTGCTCAGAACTGACTCTTCCACGGACAGACTGGAGTGCTGAGAGCTAAGGAAACCTCAAGTTATCAGACTCACGAGGCCCTTTCCCACATTATATAAGCAGTAGAATTGTCTTCCGTGAGTCTCACAGGGGACCCAGGGAGTTGCTGTCTCTGCAATGTCTGGACAGGCCTTTCTGTGATGATACTGAGGCTGCCTCTGAGTCCCCAACAGTCCTGTTAGTAACCCCAAGAAAGCGGTCACCTTGCCAAGCTGGGCCTAGGTGGCATCTCTCCCTAGTGTTTTGTTGGTGCCCTACCTAGCACACTTTTGTGCACCTCTTCCCAGGGAAAGTCACCCAGCGCCCACAGAACGAAGACAAGGCTGCGGACCTGCTGAGGTAAGCAGAGACTGCCGGACAGCTGAGCAGCCTTCCTGAGCAAAGCACCATGGAAACACGAGCCTGCTCAGGGACATGTCCGGAGGGCAAACGAGACTCACCAGGCAGGTATAAAGCGGGAAGAAGAACAAAATGATTTCCAGATTGTTTCTTTGTACAAGAACATTGGTGTCTAACAGGGATGCACACAGGGATTTCACCTGAAATGACAAATCACAGCACTTGCTCCAAACACCCAGCACCCGGCATCCACACTCTGCAGCACAAAAACCGCTAACCTAGGCTGGGAATCATGACGAGACCACACAGGAGCTCAGGGCTGGGGACAGGGCTTCATCTGAGACCTGAGGGGACCAGACTACATGTCAGTTCAAGATTTTAAACTCTGGGATGCTGCATGGGATCCAACACATAAAACCTCATGTAAAACTAAAGGACGACGTGGGGTCCAGCGGCTCCCAGGTCGAGGCAGTACCTACTGAGTGTCCTGTGTACAGACAGGATGGTGTATGCACCGAGGCTGAGCACCACACGCAAAGGCTTGTGGGAAGGATAAGGTTATGAGGGGTGCTGCCGAGGCTGAGGAGAAAACAGTGAGCCATCAGCTAGGAGCAGACCAGGAAGCTCCTGAATTGGGACTGTGTGAGCTACATTTCACGCAGCCCAAGATAGGTGTAAACACAGCTCACCTCACAAAAGCAATCTCTTAGCCACTGATGAAGAGCAGGTCAGAGGGTGCTGGAGGAAGCCAGTGGGAGGACTGCGGGCCCGAGGGAAACATGGCAGGGGAAGAGGCCACGTCCACGGGCAGGAAAGAGGAAGACACTTGTATGCAACCTATAACCAACCACAACACGAGGGGCTCTGCAGTTCTACCACGTGATCCTCAAAAAGCCCCTGTGGGAAAACTCAACCCACCCTCTGCAATTCCTGCTAGCTCTTGACTTTGTAACCCAGGAACTTAATCTGGAGACCTTCCGTTCCCGGTATGGGTTTGCTCCCAGGTGGTGACACACAGCACGCCATTAGGCACAGGGTCATGGTGGGGGAGGGTAAAGGCCTGGGATGCTCCTATTACTGAACTCAGGAGGAGAGTTGTAGCTGCCATGGAAGGCAGATTACCTTGAGGGGCCTAGAGAAGGAAGCTGGGGAACCCTGACAGTCAGGTTAAGGGCAGGGAAGAGGGACAAGAGTCATCAGGACACTGGAGCAGGGGAGAAGGCAGGTTCAAGGTGAATGAGAAGGTGATTCAGGGCATGGGCGGAAACAAGAGGAGAGGTGCAGCAGGGGCTCTGAGGAGCTGCTGAGGAGTCATGCTGCCAGGGCGGGAGAGCCAGCCCCATGCGCAGACTGTGTGCAGCTCTTCCACAGGACAGGGCCTGAGTTTAGTTCCCAGTGCCCAGGTCAGCTCTCAGGGCTCCAACACCTTCTTTCTATATCTGTCTGTCCTCCAACCTCTCACAAATAATAAAATATTAAAAGCCATCCTTGAGTACACGAGTCCGGCGCAGCTACCCCTTACCCTGGGCCCAATATTAAACACACATTCAGTCCTGGAATGTCTCCATTCCCCTTCTCCATGATGGAGAAGCGATGCCCATATCACTAGAGAAGCCACGACCACACCCTGGGGAGCCACGACCACATCTCTGGAGAAACCATGCCCACGGCCCTTGGAATTCATGCCCACAGCCCTGCGAGAGCTACGCCTACATCGGGGTGGGGCGTGTTGGGGGAGGGGGACTAGGCACCTACCGTGAGCTGGTGATCTGTGCCCAGCATGTACTTCTGCTCCTTGCCCGGACAGTCCCTGCTGATGTGGTTCACCACAAACAAGGAGGCAGGGAGGCGGATGGAGGGGCTGGTCAGGGCGCTCCCCCATAGGGCAGCGTAGAACACCTCCCGGCCCACGACCAGAGACAGTCTCAGGAGCAGCGTGTCAGTTCTGTGGGTGAGAGATGACAAGGTTTCAGGTTCCTGCCACACTGCCTGGTACGAGCACTACCCTTGAGGGCCTGTCCCTGGCAGAGCAGGACACTCATGGCTTCGCCCTGGCCACGAAACTCCATCTTCCTGTCATCCCTACATTGCTGGCCTTCCCACCCACCAGCTGTCATGCTGAATCCAGACTTGCTAACACAGGTGTGTCACCCACAGGTACAGCTTCCTATCCAGCATGCAACGTGTGACCAGTTGCACACAGACCATCGCTGAGGCTCTGGGGATGCGAGGCAGGTGGCTAGGCCAGCTGGCAAGTGCCTTTACCTGCTGAGCCACTGTCCCCTTTTAACAGACTTAGTTATGTCTACCTGTCTGTGTGTATGTATGTGCATGTGTTTGTGGGTGCCCGTGGAGACCATAGGAGGGCACTGGATGCCTGGGAGATGGAGTCACAGAAGGTTGAAAGCCACCCAACATGCAAAGTGCGAACCAGACTCAGGTCTCTTAAAGCACTGCTGACCATCCCTCCAGCCCCACACAATTAGAGCCCCACTTAATTAGAGTGTGTGTGTGTGTGTGTGTGTGTGTGTGTGTTCGCACGCACATGTGTAGTACGTGCTTGTATGTAAGGTATGTATGTGTGCACATATGCACAGCAGGCACAAGGAGGTCAGAGGACAATTTACAGAGTCTGCCTCTCCTCTGGAAAAGTTGCCCTCATCTCCCCATGTGGGTCCTGGGTATCGGACTCAGCACATCAGGCACTGCTGGCCACTTGCCAGCCCCCTTTTGTTTTTACACATGCTGTCTCTGGAATGCTGGCCAGCCACCTGCCTCAGCCTCCTGAGTCAGCCAGCAGGCCTGGCACACCTCTTCACGTAATCTCCCTGTGACGCAGTCAGCGGTTCGTGCCAAGCGCCACTGCCAGCGCGTCAGGCCTGTTTTTCCATGGACGCCAAAGCAAGGCTCTGTGTGAGGCTGGTGAGAGGCCTGCCAGCCACTCGCGGAAAGGTCACCTCCTGATGGAGCTGACTCCCCACCTTTCGCACCTGCAAAGAAGTTGGGAGGAAGGAAGGCCAGGGCCAGCTCAGAGAGAAGAGCAGAGCACAGGGTTCTCGGCTTAGCCCGGCTGTGTTCAGATCCTGGCTAGGGATCTGGGACAGGCCTGACCTCAGCAGGGACCCACACTCGGCCACCAGACAGAGCTGAGTCTCTGCCCCAGAGTCACTGCGCAAGCGGGATGGGAGTGTCTACCTAAAAACTCAGCGCCGGGCGACAGAGTGGAACAGGCCACGGTGCTGGGCCTCCCCACAGTGCTCCCACTCCTTCATGGTCCGAGCACCAGGGGAGCAGGCACCGTGAAGATGGCCCCACACTGACCACCTGAATTCAGCTCGCTTAGGATTTCAAAAACAAATAAAAGGAAAGGGAAAAAAATACTTGCTTCAAATTTAAACTCTGTTAATATATTAAAAACTGATTTTGTTCTCCTTAAAAATAAGTCTGCGTACTTGGTACAGAGCTCACAGCTGACCAAGGCCCAGAGAATAAACGCCTGCAGTGTGGGCACAGAGTCCCGCCCTGTGCCACCCTCCTCCCCCGAGGCTCAGGGCGAGGAGAGACCGTAGAAGCCACAGGCTGGGAGCAGTGCTGGGACACTGTCTTCAGGGCTGAGGGGGTCAGAGGGCCCGAGAAAGATTAAACTTCATTACGTAAATAGATGAAGCTGCCGAAGAATAAAAAGCTTAATGAAAGTTTTAAATGACCCAAAGCCTTAGCCTTGTCTCTTAAAATACCTGCAGGAAAGAATACTGGATCTTAGAAGAGCCAGGATGAGAAGGTGTAAGTCAAGCCGAGGCTTCAGGGGAGGCACACAGAATGGTTTTGTGGCTGAAGGTATTGATTGGTCTTCTACTAAAAGCTGACCAAGCATACAGAATGTGGCTTTGCTCAGCTCTGAAAACCGTAGCAAGAGCCGTGGCTCAGGGAACACCCAGCAGCTTCGTTACAAGGTCAGAGGAGCTGCGGTGTGCCCGGGACACAGTCCTTCGGGGCAGCCTCTGCGCGGACAACGGAGGCTCCTATGTGAGGAACGGACTGCTTCCCAAGGGGTTACTTTAGCAATTCCTTGCCCTGACTAGATAAAACGCTCTGTGAGCACGACAACTCACAAGTCACCGTGCCCTTCTGTTCACAATAGACCATCCCCGATGCACAAGCCACAGGCCGCTGTGCTGCACAGCGGGACAGTTCCACAAACACCCAGGAAATGCACCTATTTTGGGGGAGGGGGTTGTGAGACAGGTTATCCTTCTCTCTTGTTTTTATGTGACAGAGTTTCTCTGTGTAGCCTGACTGTCCTGGAACTCACTCCATAGACCAGCCTGGCCTCGAACTCAGAGATCCCATCTGCCTCTTCCTCCACAGTTCTGGGATTAAAGGCATGTGCCACCACACCTGGCAAAACTCAGCTACTGATCCCTTTCCAATACTTAGAGAACAACTGAGGACAGAGTTTAGAATCCAGAGCCTAAAAAGTTTTTTTGTTTTTTCCTCAGAGACAGAGTTTCTCTGTGTAGTCTTCACTGTCCTGGAACTTACAATGTAGATCAGGCTGCCCTCAATTCAGAGCCTCCACCCGCATTTGCCCCCTGAGTGCCAGTTTTAAAGACACAGGCTACCATGCCCACCCAGAGCCCTACACTTTTAATTCAAAATCAACTGACAGCAGCCATCACCTCCACACACCCTACACCCATGTTGGCTCCATTTTCCCTGGCAGCTGCCACTCTGCCTTCTGCAGATACAAGCTCCATCAAGTGACATTGACCTTCCCAGAACGTGCAAGTGGGTGGCCTGCCTGGGGCCGGTAGCCACAAGCCCAAGCTTCTCACAACCTTGGCTCTGCGGCTGTTTGCCCAATGGACGGACGGGAGGCATAGCGTGGTGTGAACGCGCAGCACAAACGAACACGCACAGGCTACCATCAGGGATTCAATCAGTGGTCCCGACTGCGTGCAGGCGCAATTGCAGCCACTGGGACGCAGAGGCCATCGAGACCATCATGGGTCCAGCAGGGAGCCACAGACAACAGTGGCCAACACAGATGAATCTGGGCTCCCAACCTGACACTTTGTCCGGGGCTGCTTAGGGCCCTAGGATGCCTGCAGCACTGTAGGCCTCCAGCAACTAGACACCAGCAGCCAACCCACCCCAACCAGAGACCGTCCTGGGTCCTGCCGAGTGCTCCCTGGAGGCATCTCCCTAGGGGAAGAACGCTGATTGGGTTGCCGCTGTTGCCGAGACAGGTCTCACTACGCAGTCCACGCTACCTTCAAACTCAGGGTGATCCTCCTGCCTCTACCTCCTGAATCCTGGGGTTGCCTGTGTGCACTCAGAGCTGCCGATTTAAACGGTAAGTCATGCCTCCTCCCCTCTTCCTTTTTTTTGTGCCCTCCCTATGGATTCTGAGGGGGGTCTCATCACACACAGCCAAAGCTGGCCTGGAAGTTGCTATGTAATCCTGGCTGGTCCTCCCTTGGCCCCTCCAGTGCTGGAGTCACGGAGTGTGTCACTACACCTGACCTCAAGGTTGTGCTTCCCAACAGCGCCCACCTCCCTCTTCTCCCGGAAAGGAGTTTGGTGAGCATTTCCTCCTTCTAAACTTGATTTCTTAGTGAGCAAAGCACAGGTGTATGACACTGGGGCAGAAATAGCAAATAAGCTGGCTTCAAAGAGGTAGAAAACCAGAATGACGGCACCGTCACACACCGGCCAAGAGTGCTGTTTGTTTGTGTTCACTGAGAAGCACGAACAGGGAACAGTGCCCGCCTACAGGAAAGCAGTGAGTTACTCATCCTCACAGCTGGGTGAGGCGACGCCCATTGCAGCATCTCCTCGCACACCCACTGTGGCCCTGGCTTCCTCCTCTGTGTGTGCACAAGACTTCCTACGGGGGCATTCTGCTCTATTCCCAAGGGCTCAGACTAAAGCAAACAGCGTAAGACCATCCCCAGGGCCCACTCTCTCACCGTGCCTGTGTCACACACAGGGATTACATGAACCTTGACGGCATCCACCCTGCGAAGCTGATCACCAGTCTGACACACTGGCTCGGCTTCCAGTGACAGCTAAATCCATTCATGCTGCTATCCAGCTCTTGGTTCAACGTCAAGATATCTCAGTGTGAGGGGGGAAAACCACTAATATTAAACATTAACAACTGTTCAAACAAACTCGTTTATCGATCAAAAGAGCAAACAAAAACACTCCAACTTTTAACATGTTTCTAGTGTGAGTTACACAGATTTGAAAGATGGCAAAAGTCCTTTGTGTTAATCTGCCAGAGAATGTAAAAACTCAAGTAACTCATATTACAGACGCTCATGAGCGCGCGCGCGCGCTGTCATCTAAACCGGAATGCACCAGAACTTGCAGGAAGTCTGGTACTGGCCCTGCTGCTATACCCTATGTCATGACTGCTAAGTCCACACACTCCCAAACCTCACCACGTGGTAGTCACCACGTGTGGCAACAAGCCCCACTCTTTCTCCACAGATGTGGCTACAGTGGTGGGAAACTGAGGGCTGAGCTATGTACAGCTTGGAGTGGCCCACATGCAAGCCTCTCGCCAGGTCTGTCCATTCCCAGTACACATGCAAACGCAGCCTGGGCCACTGTCACTGGCTGCGACACTCCAAACTGCTCTGCTTCCCGCGTCTCTGGAGCTTAGACAATACAAGTGCAGCCGGGACTGACTTCTTGACTCCACACGGGGCACAGGCACTGCCCAATGTGTGCGAGGGTGATAAGGCCAAGGCCTGGGACAGGGGAGGCCAGAGGAGCACATGCCAGCACACAGGGGCATGCATACACACAGTTGGCGGCATTACATGGCCCTGTCACCACTGGCTAACCCAGTAACATCGCTCAGAACAGTCAATGTGGATGGGAATTCTTTATAATTCCCCCAAAATGAAAAAAAAATTCAATTAAAGGCTTTGTGCATAGGCAATGGTTTCCATGGCCACACACCTTCCTGCTGAAGGCTGTGAAGACGCTCTGCTCTGGTTGGATTTGCTGGCACATGCCTGGGATCCTAGCACTTGGGAGTCAGAGACTGAGGCAGGGGGATTGCTGCCATCAGTTTGGCTACATGATGTATCGAGATCCTTGTGTCAACAAATAAAAGAAAAAGGAACTGTCTCTAGTCTCTTACTTCCCCAGGGTGAACAGCTTCGGGACTCAACTTGTCAAATGGCCAGCACAGAGAAATGTGAGCAAGCCCCGCCTCCTCTGCACCTCCAGCTCTGCCCCAAGCGTGCAGGCATTCCTTTCTTACAGTGAAGTAGGAGACCCCAGACCCAGACAGGTAGAGCCAGCACCCCAGACACAATGTCCACCAACCTGTCGTAGATCTCTGAGCCCTCTTCCAGGCCCGGCAGCAGGCCCACGAGGAAGGCCTGGAGACTAGGCAGGAGCAGCTTCTGCAGCGGGAGGAAGTACTTCTCATACAGGCCGAGCAGCACGGGCCGAACCGACATGGCGGCATAGGCCAGGAGTGGAAACAAGCCACAGCTTTGAGAAAGACAAGAAGGGTGGGGGAGACATCTTGTCACAGCTTCCATGGACCAGCTGGCAGAGAAGGGCACCAGATCTCACTATAGATGGTTGTGAGCCACCATGTGGTGCTGGGAATTGAACTCAGGTTCTCTGGAAGAGCAACCAGTGCTCTTAACCTCTGAGCCATCTCTCCAGCCCCAGATGGGAATTTTAATGAGCAATCAGAACATTTAAGTGGTGACAGATGCACATTTGAGATGATTTGTTCACATGACACCATTATGTAAAAAGCAGGCAACTAAGCTATGTATACATTCAGGTTCTCCTTATACCTAACACACATGGAGCCTGGATGCAGGCATTTGTTGTTGTTTGTTTTGTTTTAGTTTTTTAGTTTTTCAAGACAGGATTTCTCTGTGTAGCCCTGGCTGTCCTGCAACTCACTCTATAGACCAGACTGGCCTTGAATTCATGGGATCCACCTGCTTCTGCCTCTTGAATCCTGGAGTTAAAGGGGTGCGCTAGCTGATGCAGGTTTTCTGAAGCTGACCGATTTCCTGGTGCTGGCCTGATGACCCACTGCTGGGTTTTTCTCCCCCATGCATATTCTGTTTGCCATTTTCCCTTAAACATTTTGGCGGTAGAATTCCATGTAGCTAAGAGTGACTGAAGCTTCTGCTCTTTCTGCCTTCATTGTATTCTGGCTGGGATTTCAAGCAGGCACCACCACCCCTGGCTCAGCAGTGCTGGGAGGGTGCCCAGGGCCTCTGCAAGCTAGGCAAGCGGCCCCATCCCCTGCTTGTCACTTCCACTGTGACTGGAACCCTGGATCCTGGTGCTGAGAGCACTGGGGTAGGAAGCAGCTGTACCTGTACAGGAACAAGTCCTTGGCCAGCCATCTGGTCCCCACAATCTTGAAGATGATCTCATAGGTTTCCAGGGCTTTCAGGTGCACTCCACTGGGCAGGGCGGGATGCAGGCACTGCGCTAGCCTCTTGCTGATCAGGAGCCGCCGTGGGAGCAGGGAGTACTTCAGGTTGCTCTGCAGGGCCTGGGAGACAAGGAGAGGCAGGTGAGAGAGTGGCTGGGCTGCTCACAGAGCAAAGCAACCCTGTGGATGCCAAGAGACACACACGGGCTGATAGATGGATGAACAGAGAGGGGTCGGTCACCTGGACGTGTGTGGAGCCTCCAGGGACTCACAGGCCAGGCTCTTTGGCGTCAAGTGGCTGTGAAGGCCCTGCCAATGCCAGAAAAAAGGCAGACAGCTTCCTGGTGACACGGTGGCACCCTCAGATAGACAAGGGCTGTGTGCACCTCTGTCCCAGGAGGGCGGCAGAGCCACAGAGACGAAGGGACGCTGGCTGTAACCAGCACAGACAACGCCTTCTCCCCACGAGGGACTGCTGTGAGCACAGACACCCTGGCTGTCCGCTCAGGGAGCAGAGGGACCTCTGTCACCCCATGTTCTTCAGCTCCGCCATGCAGCTTTGGGTGGGACTCACACTTGGGGGACAGCGGTTTCGGGCCTCTTTACCAACTAGGGGCTGTGCTGGGAACTTAGAAGAAACACACTGCCGCTCCACCGAGCTGTGCAGCAACAGTACCCCCAAGCAAGCAGCACCCCCGAGCAAGCAGCACCCCCAAGCAAG
>REGO01000055.1:5735620-5793640 GCA_010120015.1 Rhombomys opimus | reverse complement strand
ACCACGGAGGCAGAGCACCACGGAGGCAGAGCACCAAGGCCCGGACGGCCCCGGCGCCTCTGAGCTGCAGCACCGACTGAACAGCCGCGGTGTGTCAGCCCACACCCCCGGGTACTTGCGCAAACACATCTGTACTGAGCGCACACAGGTGAACTCCAGGTTTTCTGAGGGCCACTCAAAGGCCCCAGCAGCTGCCTGGCCTACCCCATTTCCACTTTCAATTTCTTTTTCTTTATTTGGGTGTGTGTGTGTATTTGCATAGAGGCAAAAGGTCAATGTTCTCCATTTTTTAAAAAAACGAACAAAAACATTTACTTCTGTAGTGTGCCAAATGGCTAAAGAGAATGGTAATGCACTTGCTTCTCACTGTAGGAGCTGTTCCTGACAACACAGGTTTCTCTTTTCACATCCACACAAGTCTCCAGCGTGATCAGCTACTCGTGGGACTGCTGCTGTATGTGGTTTCACCAAGGACGCTCTGCACACACAGGCAACTGGGCTTCACCAACCCGTGCACACAACAGGTGGCCGTGGGGTATGCTCAAGCCAGTACGGTCCACACAACCGTGTGGTAGAAGCTTTGAGGCCCACCTGAAGCTCTTCCGGCTTACTCCCACCTTTCGGGTCACAATCTACGGCTGGGAGGAAGCCACCCCCAGCCAGGCCCCAGAAAACTACCAGCTGACAGAGGAACGAACCTCACCAAAGAACCACCCGGCCTAGGGGCCTGTCTGCTGACAACCTTCCCTTCTCCACTGACACACCTCTTCTCACAGGGTTCTTCACAGAGATCTAAGATCACCACAGAAGCCCGAGGCCATGCCGTGGAGGTCCAAGGCCATGCCATGGGTGCCTGAGGCCACGCTGCAGCATCAAGCCTGGGGAGCTTATGACCCAGGTAACAATCACCCTACAAATTAGAGTATAAAACACTGACACAAAGCCTTTTGGCACACCCAGGAACCAGAGGCAGGGAGAGCTCTGAGATAGAGGCCAGCCTGGTCCACAGAGTGAGTTCTAGGATAGCCAGAGCTACATACACATAGAAAACCTGTCTGAAAAATAAATAAATAAATAAATAAATAAATCTGCTGGGCGTGGTGTCACATGCTTGCAATACCAGCACTCGGGGAGGCAGAGGCAGACAGACAGCTGAAAATTTGAGGCCAGCCTGGTCTACAAAGTGAGTTTAGGACAGCCAGGTCTACACAGAGAAACCCTGTCTTGAAAAACAAAAACAGGGGGCTGGAGAGATGGCTCAGAGGTTAAGAGCATTGTCAGCTCTTCCAGAGGTCCTGAGTTCAATTCCCAGCAACCACATGGTGGCTCACAACCATCTATAATGAGATCTGGTGGCCTCTTCTGATGTGCAGGCAGTATATTGTATACATAATAAATAAATCTTTAAAAAAAACAAAAACAAAAACAAAGAAACAAGCTGACAGTGTAAGAGGACAGTTGTAGCAACACACCATGAAAACGGTAACATGGCTTATACTGCTTACTCAGGTCTCAGGAGTGCTCAGCTGTGTGCACTGAGGGAGGGCTCAGCCATGTGTGCTGGCAGCCTCAGCTCCTTGTGGGCTGACTGACGCAGGCTGAAGACACGGTATCGAAAGGATTAAACTGCTAACTTCTCTATTGTGCAACAGTGATCTGAAAGTGGAAGATCCTGAGCAGGCAGCAGGTTGTGCTATGCAGCTTAGAGCTGGTCTCAAACACACAGCTCTCGGCCTCCATTTCCCAAGGATCTGAGAGACACCTGAGTGACGTAGCAATCAATCATGTATCTCAGGAAAGAAAGGTCAGAGTGGCGAATTCCATACTGTGACATGCTACGCCAGGTTAAAAGGGAAACAGCCCTGCATCTCATGGCAACAGGGGAAGTGGGAGCCACGACCCACCTTCCTTCAGAACAGTTATTTTTGACCCTAGAGTCTACACATACATCACATGACTAGCTAGCAACTGTCACCTCTGCATGGGTGTCTGACCTCATGACCCATCCAGCCTGGCTGAGAAAACTGAGATCAAGTATGTGGTATTACAAAGGGATCCCAGCCCATCAGCTCCCCTCTTGCAGCTCCGGAGGACAGATGAGGCGACCTCCCACCCACATGCGCAGTCCCAGAGACTCTTCTCTGCGCTAACTCGGCACCATGTGCAAAGTGCCAGCCACTTTTCCCAGCCCTCACAGCCATTCTCATCCCCCACACCAACAGCATCCTGGCTCAGGTGGGGAGGACCCCTCCACTCTGCCGCTCTTCCCAGCCCATGTCCAAATGCCATTGTGGAACCAGCATCCCAGAGAGGAAGGCTTAGCAAATACTACAGAGCAGGCCACAGCTGAGCAGGCCACAGCAGAGCAGGCCACAGCCGAGCAGGACACAGCCGAGCAGGCCACAGCTGAGCAGGCCACAGCTGAGCAGGCCACAGCCGAGCAGGCCACAGCCGAGCAGGACACAGCCGAGCAGGCCACAGCCGAGCAGGCCACAGCCGAGCAGGACACAGCCGAGCAGGACACAGCCGAGCAGGCCACAGCTGAGCAGGACACAGCCGAGCAGGACACAGCCGAGCAGGCCACAGAAGAGCAGGCCACAGCTGAGCAGGACACAGCTGAGCAGGACACAGCCGAGCAGGCCACAGCAGAGCAGGCCACAGAAGAGCAGGCCACAGCTGAGCAGGCCACAGCTGAGCAGGACACAGCCGAGCAGGCCACAGTGCGGTTTATTTTCAGGACGCTGGCCTGTACACCTGACACACACAGTTCATGAGAAACAGTCTATGCATATAGTATAAACTCAGGGAAGCAGATGAGTGGGGAAGGGAAAACAGTTTCAAAATCATTTTCAGTCAGTGCCACAGAAAAGAAAAAACTGATTAAGCAGAAACAATTAGTCCTTGCTTATTTTTCTCAGGAACTAGATAATTCTGAAACTACAATTAGGATATGATTACACTATTCTTGACCTCTTTACAGCCATAGGTGCAGCAGGCTTACCCTAAAACAAAATAACAGGGGCCAGAGATGTGACATCTTGTCCCTAAGTAGTATACTGTCTGCCTGGTGTGCAGAAGGCCGGGGCTGGAGCCTCAGTCCCCAAAATAATAAATAATAAGACAAGAATAAAATGTAAGTGTGGCATTATAGCCTGGCTCCATGGCCAGAAGCCAAGAAGGACCTCCCTGTGTCCACCAACAGGACCCGGCTGACTGCCTGGTCTTCTCCAAGGCTCAGCTGGGTCTGGAAGAGAGGCCCATGAGCTCAGTGGGGAAACGTGTCCCCACGAGGACCTGAGACCAGACCTTAAGCCCCAAATTGACACGTGAAGCTGGATGTGGTCACAGGTGCCCTGCAGCTCCAGCCCCGGTGGGTATGAGGTGGGGTGTAGGACACCTTGGCTTGCTGGCCATCAGCTCAGCTCCAGGCGTGCGAGACTGACTCAACCTCTCCCTCTGATCTCTGTGGACGCACTTCCATGTGTGTGTATACGCTACAAACACACCGTGCACACACATGCACACACGTACACAGGGGTTCCCAGGAGGCACAGCGCAGAGAGCCCCTGCAGGGGAAAGCGCTTACTGCAGCGGGCCACATGCTGTGTGCAGGAAATGTGAACAAGTCAGCTGAACATGTGCCTCTCACCACACCAGGACACACACCAGCCACTGCAGCGCAGCGCCTGCCCTGGGCGCCTGCCACCTTTACAGGATACCCACAGGATGCCCAGCACAGCGAAAAGGCAGTGAGAGCGGGGCAGGCTGGCCAGTCACAGCCTCAGCGCTCGCTCACATGCTGGCCAGGGGACACCAGCCCTTTGCTCCACATGGGAGGAGAGCAGAGATTGAGCAATAACACGATGGCCAGGGCTTCCCACAGTGAGGCCAGCCAGAGCAACAGCGCCAAGTGTCTCGCCTCACCTGACACAGATGGCAGTGACTTGGGGAGGTGGTGCAAGAGACACGACAGGAGATACAGGGCCCTGGGCTCCCCAGGAGCTAGGACCCCACAGGTAAGCAGTGAGGCCGGCTGGGATCACCAGGAAGTGACACCTCAAACAAGAAGCTTCCTTCTCAAAAGGGCATGGGCTGAACAGGCACGCCGCATTCTGTCGGTGACCTCTACCCAGGATGAGACGGCTCGGGTGCGCTTCTGACACCACCACCGTTACCCCCACTTGGTAAAGCTGCCAGAGAGGACCCATAACAGTTAATTCAACTGTTCCTCTCAAGGACAGAGAAGTGAGGAAGCCAACATCTTCTTTTTAAATCTAAGCCAGCGGCAGTCCTAGGCAGAGACAGCCAGATCCCCAAGTCCGAGGCCAGCATGGTCTCCAGAGCGAGCTTAGGACAGCCAGGGCTGTACCTGTCTCAGACAGAAAGACAGACAGACAGTCAGACAAACACACATACACATACACACACACAAACATTTTTAAGTCAGCTGCAGTGATTCAGGCCTATAATCCCAGCATTGTCAAGGCAGAGGTAGGAGGACCGCCATGAGTTCAAGGCCAGGGGGATTTGTTCTAGGTAACATCAGCTAGGGCTTTCTGAGCTGCTAAGGGGGTAGTGAGCACAAAGGTGCTGACGGGAGCTGGTGGGGCTGACTGACACAGCCAGGTCCAGTGACCAAGCACTGCCAGAGTCGGGTGCAGAGGAAACACTTTTCCTCAGCCAGAGTGTGCTGTCAGGGAGGATACGCTCCAAGGTAGGGTCCGAGTCCGGCTCCCCTTCCCACTGCCCACCAGACCATAATATGCCACCTGAGTGTCCCGAGTCTGGCTCTCCTTATCACTGCCTGCCAGGGTGTCACATGCCACCTGAGTGTCCCAAGGCTGTTTTCTCACATAGAAAACATGCTGCCCTGCCTACTCACAAGCTGGCCATGTACGTTAAACCCTGAGAGGAGCTGAGACACACAGAGCACCCATCCCACTTCACCAGCACCTCAACACTTAGTGTGCACGCATGCATACATGGACATACCACCTACACATGCATATACACACCTCTGCACACGTACATGCATACACGGGTACCCTCTATATATGCACACTCTACACACACACACACCAGCATGTACTACAGTGACATCATGAACATATACATGTACACACCTTAGAGAGACATTACAACACTCATGCACACATGCATGCATACATGAAAGCATGGGACACACACACACATACACACACACATGCATCATGAGTAACAAGGTCATAAAGCACGCGAGTGTTCCATTCGCTTGGTTGTGATAACACGGGACAGGAAACTTTCATCACTTGTGAGACGAGCTCTCCCTGCAACCCTCCATCACCTTCCATCTGCTGGAAAGAGGTCTCTCACTGAACTTGGAACTCACAGATACAGCCAGACTGGCTGGCCAGCGAGCCGCCTCAGTCCTGGGATCGCAGGCACGTACCATTTTACACGGGTTCTGAGGTCTCAACTCAGATCCTCAGACCTACACAGCCAGTGCTATGAAGCCAGGGCTGCCTTCCCCAGCCACTCTGTTGCGATCTGCTGCCATCTATTTGTGAGCACGGGAGCGTGGGGGCTCACAGAGGCAGTCACCCATATCAGTGCCAAGAGCTTACAGATGTAGAAGGGGCCACACAGGCATGGGCTGGGTGTCCCAGTTCCACCAGAAAGGATGGGACCAGGAGGGCAGATAGGAAAAGCCACAGACCTTGGCTCAAGCCACACAGCTTCCTACACGCACACAAGGCTCTGGAGCAGGCCTAGGAGACAGCCAAGCTGCTAGAGAAAGGCTTCTGCCAACCAGCCTGAGGAGTCAGTTCAAAACCTGTGACCTCTCCTCCACACGCGTGCCGTAACAATGACTGGACCACCCCCCACACATCAATAAAACAAATGCCGTAGGGTTCTGAAGTGCGTGCCGGCTCCACAATGGGCAAGTCCTTGTGGCCAGCGGCCAAACAGGAGGCAAGAATACCAAGGGATGTAAAATGCAGAGTCCCAGCCCGGAGTGGAGGTCACAGTTCTCCCACAGGCTGTCCTGATGTCAGCAGCTCCGGCCTGGTTCGATCCTTTCCTGGTCTCTCTCACTATGCTGTTTGCTTGCTTGGATCAGAAAGAAGCTGGCTGCAGAGGATCAGGGGTCTGGTGGGAACAGGCTGTACCAGCACACAGAGGAGCTTGCCGCAGAGCAGATGACGTCAGGCGGGACAGGCTCTGCTGTCTCTGAAACTTGTCCCAAGCCATTCAGGACTAAGAGCAGGCCACCAAAGTTGGCATACCGGGCACTGACCAATATGGCTCCTCAGAAACACAACGGGTTCTGAGCTTAGCCTCCAGGGACTCAGGAAAAGCCCTGATCCGTCCAGCCCACCGGGCTGCCAGCCAGCTGCCACTCAGTGAGGACAAAAGGGCAGGGATTGGCAAGGGGCACTGTGCACCTTTTTATTTTCTTGAGGGACAGGAAGACTTACTTGTCTTAATTTCTTATTGTGGGGTTTGAACCCAGGACCTCTGACAGTCTAGGCAAAGGTTCTACCCATGAGCTACGCTCCCAGAAAAACCCACTCCTTCATTGGTTCCCCTTTGGGAGCACTGTGCGGCTGAACCTGGACTGGCGTATACTAGGCAAGCTGAGCTCTGCCCTCAGCCCCGTTCTGTATCCTTTAAAGGCACACAAACACATTTACTGACAATGTCAAATATGTCTACACGGGCCCATGGAGCGAGCGAGCTTAAATGAGGAACTTGGCTGGGACACGTGGACACAGACTATCCAACCAGGAAGTTTTAAATAAAGAAAACATAATTTATAAAACTGAAGGTCTAGGGCACTGCTGCCCTGGGAGACATTCAGGACTGCCTGGAGACATGATGCTTTCCAGTTGGGGGTGGAGGCGGGGAGAGGCTATGGCAGCAGGTTGCAGACAAGAGGCCAGGACGCTAGCAAATACTGTGAGGCTCACAGAGCACCGCCCGGATGCCACGGTGATAGCTGAGGCACTCCATGAGGAGGAGCAGGATTCCAACCCTTATGCAGAGGACATCAACACACGCTTCTTGAGTGGCCATGCACAGGGCCGAGCTCACTCTTACCCCGTGTTTTCCTGTCAAAAGCTAGGATGTCTGCCCGGGCTTAGCAACAAAAACAGCCCACTCTCAACAGAACAAAACAACCACACAGTAAGTGCTTGCTGCCTTTATGTGTTTGTAGCAGAGGAAATCCCTTTCCGAAGCCGGCCTGCAGCCTTCCTGCCACTTCTGGGGGTCTAAGAAGTCACAAGGCCACACCCAAAGTAATCCCTGCCATGGAAAATGAGTCATTAGGACAATATCTGAGAGCTTGGACATTAGGCCTTGGGCTACCTCAGAACACACACTCACGTGACCTCTCTTCATAGCAGGGATCTCTCTCAGGCTACCTCAGAACACATGCCCACATGACCTCTCTACATAGCAGGGGTCTTCTTAACAAGAAAGGGGCTGGCTGTTGGGTGGCATACACCCACCTCACACTCAGAGGGGAGGAATCTGAATTGAGCCCAGCTGCTCGCACACCATGCTCATGCAGACTGCCTTCCAACACACCAGGCATCTAGCTGGGGTCACTCCAGCACCAGTAAGAAGGGATCGTCACCTGCAGAGGAGGGAACGCTTTATGCATCACTCATGTTGGACACAAACTCTTAAGGGCTTATTTTATTTTAAAACATAATGTGTGCGTGTCTAAGTGTGGGCACATGTGTGTGGCTGTAGGTGTTACCCTGGAGTTGGAGTTCCGGGCGGCTGTGAGCTGTCTGTTGTGGGTGCTGGGAACTGAACTTCTGCTCTCTGAGGCAAGACTGGTGTGTAGGATAACTGCTGTGCCATCTCTCCAGCTGAGGAAATGACACACACAGTCGCTATGGACAGACTGGTTCTTGAGGAGACAGCGAGAAACGCCAATGGAATATGGAATCACCGTGTGCCAGGACCTGCCTGATGACATCACCTACCTGCTCTCCCCCTCAGGCCTGGTGGGCCATCCGCTCAGCCAGGGGACAGTTTTTGGTGTGCCTGGAAACTGTGCATGGAAGGAATATGTGCCATTACCACTTCTCGACTAGGGCTGGCCAGGTCCCCAGTGGCTGGGAGCTTGTTCTGTTCGTGCCCAGCATCCATGTCATGTTGGGCCGTTCACCACTGCTGGTGACTTCAGCTCCAGGGATCTGACAACCGCTCTGCAGGCATGTGCACTTCCGTGCATAGCACACACATGCAATACTGAGAGCTGTGAAGGACTGTCAATTTGTCTGTCTGTCTCTCAGTTCTCATGACTACATTCTCCTGGAAGACTTGAAGGCCACCTAAGCTGCTAACTAGACGATCACATCACGATTTACCTCAGGGTGCTCCCCGACTCCAGTGACTTGTTACGAGACAGAGCGCTGAAGGCTCTTGAAGGCTCTTACACCCACCTTTGCGTTTTATGTCATGGCACTAAATTCACACCGACCCAGGCTAACACTGTAATTGTCTGCCGTGTGGGAAATGCACATCACAACCAACTTCTCCTCCTTTCCCTATGAACAGTGGTCATGTCTGCCCACAGCAACTGCTGACGACCAGAAGGGCTGCGGTCCCAGTCATGGCAGGTGGACAGCAGAGCATCATCCTGGGGGCCAGAGCGGAGGCTCAGGAGTTAGGAGCATTTGCTGTGCAATCCTGAGGAACAGGGTCCGGAGCCCAGCACCCTGGTTAACAAGCCTGTAACTCAAAGTGCTCCCAGCTCCGCTTCCGGCTTCTACGCAATCACCGGGACATGTGCCTGCACACACACGCACGCACAAAACACAGCTGGGCATGGAGGTGGTGCACACCTGTAATCTCAGCACTCGGGGAAGCAGAAGCAGATAGATCTTTGTGAGTTCAAGGCCAGCCTGGTGCAGGACATCCTGGACCCTGTCCTGGAAAAAAAAATTAAAACACAGGCTGGAGAGATGGCTCAGTGGTTAAGAGCACTGGCTGCATTTCCAGCAGAGCCAGGTTCAAGTCCCAGCACCCACATGGCAGCTCACAACTGTTTGTGACTCCAGTGCCAGGGGATCCTCACATGAACATACAAATATGTCATTAAAAAAAATGAAAACACCCGCCCACTGGAAGGAACGCAATGGTCCATTACCAAGGAATGGATCCACAAACTGTGTTTCAGTGGCGCTGGCTCAGCAGTACAGGGTGAGTGAGTTATCAGTATCAGCAACTTGGTTGACCTTCAGAATAGCTTTGCTGAGTGAAAAAGGGCAGAGCAGGAGGATGGATCTATTTATGCAAATTTAGTACAGTCTTCGGTAGCCTGAGATAACCTTAAACACACTACGTAGCTGGAGGCCTGGACTGAGTGAGTCTCTTGCCTCCACCACCCAGCTGCTGGGATTACAGGCCTTTACCAGCACACCTGGCTCTGTTTACAGAAAACGTTTTAAGATGCAAACTGATCCACAGAACCTGGCTGAGGTCTTGAGCCAGCTGAACAGAGAATTTTGACACAACTGAGTCCGCTGTGGAGGTGGTCTACCAAGGAACAGGTTTCTTCTTCCACAGAGAAACCTCCTCCAGGAAGGTGAGAAGGGCATTGCGCCAGGCCTGTGGTCAGACTGTACACAACCTTGTACTTGACCTTACTCCTTTTCCCTACAAAACCCACAGCTTTCTGAGAATCTCACAAACACAGTTATGATCCTTGTCTCAACTCCTGTGTTTTGCTACAGTAAGGATTCCTTGAATTCCTGTGACTTTTGTCTCATCAGCCCAAAATCCTGTCCCACACACCTCAGGAACCACCCTCAGATCCCATATCCTAAAAGGAAAAAATAAAGAGAACAGCTCCTCAGAAACCTGTGGACACATCTAACTTCAAAAGCCACCAAATTGTACACAGTTGTCACCAAGACACTTGAACACAACTCCTCCTGAGGAACTCACCAGCTCTTGGGTACAAACTGACTTTTTCCTCCGTGTCTCTTTCTCCCCCTAATGCCCAGGTGAAGTCTGTGTTAAAATGCTTTCTTAATAAACTCTAGCCGTGCAGCACACGGACACATCATGAAAGTCTCCCCTGCTCCACCTGAGCACAGGTCTTGGCAGGGTCCTCTGACTCTGCTGCCTACAACACTTGAAGAAGGGTCGATCAGACGTGCCCATGGGACAAGCAGGCTGTGACAGGGCTTTCCCTCTCCCCTTGCTTCTCCCAGGCCCTTTGGAAGTGCAGGGAGATGAGCAGTGGTCCTCGGCTCGCTTTCTCCTCAGCCCAGGGAACGGAACCACCCACGTTTGCGCTGGGCCTTCCCTCCTTGGTTACCTCAGTCTAGAAAGCCTCACTCGGATATGACCAACGGTTTGCCTCATCGAGTTCACAGCTGATATTAACCGGCTCATCTGGTCTAGCTTATACTTGCCGAGGTCAGGATGTCTATTCACAGCAAGGAAACACTAAGACACCTACAAAATGTTCATACACATTTAAACACACACACACACTCTCTCTCTCTCTCCCTCTCCTTGTCCCTCTGAGGGGACGAGAGAGATGGCCCAATGAATAATAGTGCTTGAATGCAAATTAGTGACCTGAATTAATTCTCAGGACTCACATGGTAAAAGGAAAAAACAGAGTCCTTCTATTCGTCCTCTGACCTCTATATATGTCCTGTGATATACATATGGCCCCAAGCATGCACACACACGTTTTTTTAAAGCCACAGTGGGTTATAACTTCACATACAGTAGGAAGGCTATTGTTACAAACGAAAGAAGAAAGTCACTATCAGAAAGGATGAGAAGCTGGAGCGCTGGTGCACCGCCGGAGTCGTGAAAAGCAATACAGCTGTCAGAACAGCCCGGCAGACCTTGAGTAAGTGAAGCGCAGCTGCGTGCAACTCAGCGGTTGCATCTGTAACAATGTCTGCTGCAGGCTGGGCACGAAGCTCAGTGGCAGAGGGCCTGCCTAGCCTAGGAAGGCACAACCCCACACCTTAAGAAAAAGAAAAAAAGAGGGCCGCCACGTGACTCAGTGAGGATGCTTTCCCCTGAGCCTGACCTCAACACATCACACTCCCGTGGCGAAGAAGACAACTGACTCCCGTGGGTTGTCCACTGATGTGTACACACTGGCAGGAACTCACCCACACAGAGGCATTCAAAACAAGCAAATACACGTAGAAAAAGGAAACAACGAAATACAGAAATAAGCATAACAACCAAAACACCTGGCAAAAGACATAAAAATGTGGTCTGCCCACAGAGGAGGCTAGCATTTGGCTTCCTGTAAAGAAGGCAAGGGCTGATGCATGTGGCAACAACGTATCCACACATGGGTGAGCCTTGGACTATGCTAAATAAGCCAGACACAGAGGACTGCACACTGGTAATCTGAGTCGTGCCTAAGGGCCCTGGACAGAGTAAAAGCCTGCTGGGGAGAGAGTGCTCGGAGGCTCAGTTTCCTTCTGGAAGATGACATTTTGTGATATGAGACACTGGTGACGGCTGTGTGTCACTGTAAATGCACTAAAGCCCACTCACTGCACACTTTAATGTATTTTAACGGAGAACATGTATTTTATTTCAATTAAGGAAAACCAGCCAGATTCGGCGATATACACCTGTAATCTCAGCACAGAGTGGGATGCAGGAGGATTCGGGGTCAAGGCCAACCTAAGCTGTACTGTGAGTTCAAAGCCAGCCTGGGCTACATGAGAGACTGTCTTAAAAGCCCACAAAAGAGGGACTGGAGAGATGGCTTGGGGTGCAGAGCACTTGCTGCTCTTGTGGAGTTTGATTCCTGGGACCTGAAACTTCAGCTACAAGAGGATCTGCCGCTCTGGCCTCTGCAGGCACCTACCTTCAAGCGCACACAGCCCCCAATACACACAGGCACACACACACTCACACACTTTAAAAATAAACCTTTTTTTAAAGATAGATATAATGAACACTATTGCTTTTTCCTGCAATTAAAAAAAAAAATAAAGCATACTGGGGGCTGGAGAGATGGCTCAGCATTAAGAGGACTGTCTTGCTCTTTCAGAGGTCCCAAGTTCAATTCCCAGGCCCACGTGGTAGCTCACAACCATCTAAAATGTGATCTGATGCCCTCTTCTGGCATGCTGGTGTACACGCATATAGAGCGCTCATATACATAAAAATAAATAAATATTTAAAAAAAAAACATACTGAAGCAGGGCAGTGATGGTGCACTCAAGAGGCAGAGGATCTCTGAGTTTGAGGCCAGCCTGGGTTACTCAATGAGTTCTGGGACAGCCAAGGCTACACAGAGAAACCCTGTCTTGTAAAAAAAAAAAAAAAAAAAAAATCACAGTGTTCTTTTGTCTTTAGTTTGATCTTTTCTGTCTTTAGTTTGGGGCTTCTGTTTGTTCTGGAGCCGCATGCTAGCTCCGGCTGGCTTTGCACTGCTCCTGTGCTTTGGGCTGCCTTCAGCCCCTGGTCCCTCTCCACCGAATGCTCTTAGACAGCAGCTAAGCCAGGCTGAGCATCCAGCAGGACTCAGCCTCCACTGAGACCTCCTGGGTGTGACCTTCCTCCCCTCCTCTCAGCATCCTCGGCTGGGGATGCCAACCACAGAACCTCAGGTTCCTGTATCCTATCTAAACACAGAGCTCGGGACTAGACGTTTGTCTGTCCTGTTGAGCACCAGCCTGTGACAGTTCCACGTAAATGTGCCTTGCAGGAGACCAGGAGTTTCCTGGCCAGTGAGCAGCAACCTCCTATCTCACCAAGCCATCTGCCAAGCTGAGCTGCTGCCCCACCCACGCTGGGCCTGAGCGCAGGGCCTTAGGCATGCCAGGCAAGCACTTTGGAGCCTGCTTTCTGGCCTCAGACTGAGGGTGTTGCGACGGGTACAGGGGGACACAACCACTGCCCAGGCAGTGTGTCAGGCACCATGTCCATTCTTCACACATGCTACCGTCTACCTGGGAAAGAGGCAATCCCTCTCCTCAGCGGGGTTTGCTCGAGTTCCCTGACCTCTGTAGAGAAGATCCTCCACCTCCCACCTGACACTCATGTTCCAAACCCAAGTGTTGGCCAGAGAGCCTGGGAGGAACAACCTCTTCACACCCAGCAGCTGTCTACTGTGCACCAAGCGGTCACTGAGCACCGAGGAGTCCCTGCCGAGGCTTCCCTTTGGGCAGGTCAGGAAGGTCATACAGAGGCAGCTGGAGCTCCATCTGATCTCCACATCCAAACATATACACACAGGGCATCCCCTCACACACATACACAGACACACACATCATCCCCCCCACACACAATTATTGTGCTTTCTGTTCTTCTAGAAGTTTCCAGTCAGCAATGAAAGGGCCCCAAAAGCACAGCACAAAGGAAACAGAAAAATCCTCATTGGAAGACAAAGAATAGTCTTTGAACAACTGGGCTGACAATTTTAAATTCTATCAGTACACAGACTTAAGGGAAAAAACCACTCCCAGCCAGCTGTGCTGGGACACACCTTTAATTCCAGCACTTAGAGGCAGGGACAGGTGGCCAGCTGGTCTACAGAGTGAGTTCCATCAGGGCTACTCAGAGAAACCTTGTCACTTAAAACAGAAAAGGAAAGAAAAGGCCCCTCCAACCATATTAAAGCTATAAAACACCAGCACAGTAAACTCCGTGTTCAGAAACCACTGGAAGTTATGTGCAGTGATGTGAACTCAGCATGGGCAAGCCTGAGCTAGCGAATCCCACGTCGCCTCTGTCTTCTGACAGCTTCACCCCTTCCACACCAGAAATGCCCAGTACCTTGTTGAGCTTGCCCAGCGAGGAGATGAGATCCGCCCACTCACTGGAGGACTCGAAGTTCCGTAGAGCCTTTTCAATGACTGAGGAGTAACTTCTGTATCTGTAGTCATTCAGCAGCTCCTGCTCCTCTGGGTCCATCTTACATGCTCACAGCGAGGGAGGGGTCTAAACGTGAACCAGAAAACGTGTGAGGGAACTGCTCCCAGGCAGAAATCCTCCCCAGCTCGGAGTCTTGAGAGACCTGTGTCCACACTCTATTTGCAGACTCATTGGGCGATCCACTTCAAATATTTAGCAAGGCTCCTAGGCCAGGCGCTGAGTAAACAGTGATAAAGAGCTCCAGCCCGCACGGATCCTGAGGGACACAAGTGCGCTGGGCAGAAAGCAGCAAGGGTGCTAGGATCTGCCTAACGGACAAAACTAGCACAATTACAACCTACTGCTGGCTGGTAATTCTGAGTGCGGAAGGCTCCCCCCAGCAACTGGCCTTTATCAAACCTAAGGGAGTTCTTTCAACCTGAAAGGTCCATTTAGCAATTCAATCCTCTACAACTAGACTAGGAGACCGGAAATATTCTCCACAAAAGTCAAGTAAGAGGGCTGGCAAGATGGCTCAGTGGATAAAGTACTTGTTACAGGAGTTCTGGCCACCTGTGGTTAGCAT
Source organism: Rhombomys opimus (assembly GCA_010120015.1). Lineage (NCBI taxonomy): Eukaryota > Metazoa > Chordata > Mammalia > Rodentia > Muridae > Rhombomys > Rhombomys opimus. The sequence goes on along the minus strand of REGO01000055.1, from coordinate 5,779,200 downwards.
GTCTGTAATTACAGCAATGAGCAGTGAGGCAAGAGATTTAGAGTTCAAGGTTATCATCAGAGACACAGTGAGTTCAAGACTGACCTCAGAAATATCAGATCCTGGGGGTCAGGACAGACAGACAGACAGACAGACACAGGTAGACTGGGGGTAGAGGGCATGAGATACGGTGGGGGTGGGGTGGGAAGAAAGAAAACATAAGCTTAGTGGAAATGGCCAGCCAAGAGTGTATACTGAATGATTCCATTTGGATGAAATAGCCAATGTAGGCCAGTCTCTCCTGATGGTAAGCAGGTTAGCGGTCGCCTGGGTGGACCAGAAGCAGACAGAGATAGGGTCGTGCTGAGGTCACTGGAATGTGGCTATGGCAGTCACTGCTCATAAACTCTGTAAATCTACTGAAAATCGCTGAATTATACACCTGCTGAATTTTATGGTCTGTAAATTATACCCAAATTAACACTTAAAACTCAACTAAACTCTGAATTTCATGCAGTCAGCAAGCTCTTCCCTCATTTTCCCACTTTGCAACAAGGGCCCCCTCTGTGGGCCAGGCATGTTGCTCTAGCTTCCTTCCCTTCACCTGCCACACTCAACCCAAGTCCTACTGGTTCTGCCTCGAAAGGGCTCTGTCCCTCTGCACGTGTCCAGACTCTGCCACTCTCGTTCTCCTCCCCTTCTCAGGTTCTCCCCCACCACTCCCAGAACCTCTGCTGCCCCATGTAAAGCTCTCCCTATACCACCAATGCCTCTTTCGCCATTCTGCAAAGCTCCGCCCTCTGCCTCTTCACTGTGCTGGGCATGTTCCAAGACAGATTCATCCTGCCACAGAGCTGCCCTGAAGGATGCAAAGGAACCCACAGAAGTCATTCTCAGCAGGACCTGTAAGCTTTTTGTGAAATATCAGGGTTCACGGTTTGTGAAAACAGAAGGAAAAGGTGATAATCATCGAGAAGCAGATCAAGTCTACAGCTGAGCTCCCCGCCACCCCCTTTTTTCTCTAAGGAATTTTCATTCCTGAAATCCCACACTCAGTTTGTTTATTAAGTGTCTCACAACCAAGGAGAGAAACTTGAGCAGGACTGGGTCTCTAACTGAAGGAGAGGAACTGCAGCTGAATTCGAATACAGTGACAGGGTGGGCTGGAGTGCTGAGTCTGGGCTGGTGAGATGGCACGATCAGAAAGTGCTGAGGACCTGAATTCCATTCCCCAGAGCGCCTATAAAAAGGCCAGATGTGCACACCTGTAATCCCCACACTCTGGGAGGCTGAGGCAGGTGGATATTTGTGAGTTCGAGGCCAGCCTGGTCTGCAAAGTGAGTACAAGACAGTCAGGGCTACACAGAAAAACCCTGTCTCAAATAAAAATAGAAATAAAATAAAAGGCCAGGTGTAGTAGGAATGGGCTCAGGGCTCAAGGACAGGCTTTGCCTCAAAGTCAAACGGATGGTCTTCCTGAGAAATGGAACCCAAGTTCCTCTCTCCTCTCTCTCTCAGTGTGATATGGACTTTCCTCTCATATCACATATGAGGGGAAGGAGGAAGCCCAGCTATCAGTGGAGGAGTTCTCAGGGTCCACAGGCGTGGACTCTGGTGTTACCAGGAAGAGCTGCATCACTGATAAGATGAGTGCTCAGGGCAGGAGTGCCTGGCTGCCTGTGGCAAGGAGGCCATCAGCCAGGTAAGCAGAGGCAGCAGGTGAGTTCTCTGTTATGATCTGGTGCTGGGAAACGTGCTAGCTGGCACAGCAACCCCTCTAAGAAGCTTAGAAAGTATTCAAGCAAACACCTGCAAAATATGGGGCAAAGGGAATGCAAAACTACACAGCCTCTATCTACGTCAGCTCTACACATCCTTCACTTATGAAGCACACTGGAGTCCCATGCCGAAAGACGGGAACATTAGGAATTAGTAGTACATGTAGGAATCGGGCTCAGTTCAGCGGGAATCTGTCATACAAGTGCAAGAATGGCCAACTCAACCTCCATACAGCTCTGCTTGCAAGCTATGCCTGACTCCTCTGTGAGATGCAACAGTTCGGTACACTGATAGTGCTATGGAGGCTACAGCCCAGTACACACAAAGGAACAGCACACGTGCACCTGACGCGTTTACCTGAAAACACAAAGCGTCCATAACAGCTCTCACCTCACCCATTCCTAATTCCTTAATTCAAGTGAAAACCCAAAAGCCATCTGCTAGATCCCGGAAGTCGATTACGAGGAAGGAGTAAGATGAACACAGTAAAAGCCGACAACAAGCAGCCTTCCCACTTTCCTGAAGATAACGTCCCCGCATCTGGGCCACCAACCAACTGGCCCAGTTTTGAATTCGGTCTTTCACACTGAGATCAAGCTGTAAGACACCTGACACCTCGCAGGAAGAGCTTTAAAAGCGGGGTGTCCTCAGCAAACAACCCTAGACAGGTTTCCCGAGGGGGGACTGCGGCCACCGGAGGAGCACTTCCTCAGCGGCTAATCCGCAGGCGCAGGGCCAGGCCGGCTGGTGCACGCTCGGAAGCTGGGACCCCGTGGGGAACCGGGAAGCCCTGCCCAACAAAGGCCGGGCTTCCAGCACCGCCGCGGCCGGCCAGGCGGAGAGCGGCGGCCCCCAGACCTCCACCTGCGGCGCGAGGCCGGCCCGCGGGACCCTGCCAGGCGCGGAAGGCCGGGTCAGAAGCCCACACCCACGCGCGGCCGAACCCGCACTGCAGCAGACGCGCCGCCGCCCGAGCCCTGCGCACCCGCCGCTCCGGGCCCGCGGGGACGGGACTCACCGGCGACCGCGGCCCTCGGCGGCCGGCGTGGGGCGGAGCCCGTGGGCTGCGGGAGACGGCGGCTCAGCGCTTCGGCAGGGAACGCGGACGCGGAGGACGCGCAGCACCTCGGCACAGCCGGCGCCGCTCCCGGGAACCAGGCTGCTGGAGGCGGGGCCGGAAGGCGGAGCCTGGGGGCGGGGCCTGGAGGCAGGCCCGCGGCGCGGGGCGGGGTCCTCGGCGGGGGCGGGCACGGACCATGATGGGCGGGGCCGTGACGTTCAGGGGCGGAGCCTGGAGGGTGTGCGGGGTCTCTCTCCCCGTGGGCGGGACGTCAGGCTCGTGGGCGGGGCCTTGGTGGCGGGATGGGTGGGACGTCGGCTCTCGGCTCTCCTGCAGGGCTCGGGGCGCGCGGAGGTCCCGCCGGACGGACGGCGGGTGGGGCCTCTGGGGGCGGGGCCTTGGGACCAGAGGCCTGTCCAGACTCGGCCCGCGTCCAAGCGGCCTGGGGCTGCCCGTGGCGGGCGTGGCCTCGCGGCGCAGTCGGGGCAGGACGAACACAAATGGGCGGGTCACCCTGGCCTTTCCTGACGTAGCCAGACTTCAGTCAGGACGTGCCCAGAGCGGTCACATCCCTGCTTCTTCGGCCCCCTGAGGGCTGTTTCCAAGCTTCGTGTCGGGCCACACCCACATCCTCCTCCGCGGGGAGGACGCAGGAATAATTCCAAACTCCGGGAGCGGAAGGCCTGGGGGACGGGACGGGACGGGACGGGACACTCCGGGTTAAGGTGTCCCTGCATCTTCGGACATTAACATCTCTAAACCCACCCTGTTAGCTGCGGATCAAGAAGAGCGGTGGGGTCGGGGACCCGCAGGGTTCACCCCGACTTTGACCCTATCTTGATTACTCCAGCAGTGGCTCCCAGACAGCCGAAACAGCGCCACCTACTGACTAAGGTCATTTCAGCGGTGGCCTCTCCACTTTCACCTGTTTTTAGATCTAGTCTGGGGCAAGGCACTTAATGAAAGTTTAGAAAGAGCCATCTGTGCTGGCTAGTTGTATGTCAACTTGACACAAGCTAGAGTTATCTAAAAAGGAGGGAACCTTAATGGAGAGAATGCCTCCGTAAGATCTGGCCATAAACAGACAAACCTGTAGGGCATTTTCTTAATTAGTGATTGATGGGGGAGTGAGGGCACACCTAGGCTGGTGGGTGCTACAAGAAATCAGGCTGAGCAAGCCACGGGGAGCGAGCCAGTGAGCAGCACTCCTCCGTGGTCTCTTCAGTAGCTCCTGCCTTCAGGTCCCTGCCCTGTCTGAGTTCCTGTCCTGACGTCATTCACTGCTGAACAGTGATAGGAAGTGTAACCAAATCCTTTCCTCCCCAGGTTGATTTTATCATGGTGTTTCATCACAGCAATAGTAACGGTCCAAGTCCATTGAGTAACTGTTTATAATGCTCAGTGAATGTTTATATAAGTTTCTGGGAGAAATGCATGTGGTTTATATCAGACCCCGAATTAGAGCTATCCAGGTGAGCAAGCGGGTAAAGACACTTGCTGCGAAGCCTGAGTTTGACTCCGGGAGAAGAAAGCCAGCTCCTAAAAGCTCACACTGTAGCACAAGCAGGTGAACACACATCACACTCACACAATAAATAAATGTAAGAAACAAAACAACACCCAAATGACAACCCTAACCAGGAATGGATATGCTAATGACCTTTAGTCCATCCATTTTCTGGATTCCAAGTGCCCTAACCTTCTGGTGAATGGCTTTAAGTGTGATCTTAAAATGGAGGGAGTGAGAAAGGAAAGAACTGGGCAAAGGCAACAGGAAAATATTGATTTTAGGAACATCAACTCCCTAAGGAAGATTTGATAAACTCTCATCTAGAGGCTGAACAAAATGGCAAAACAACAATTGGCAAGTTTTTTTTTTTTTTCTCTTGTTTTCTTGAGAGAGTGTTTCTCTGTGTAGCCCTGGCTACACACTCTGAAACTCACTCTGGAAACCTGGCTGGGAGTTCAAGGCCGGCCTGGTCTATAAAGTGAGTCCAGGACAGCCAAGTCTACATAGAGAAACCCTGTCTTGGAAAACAAAACAAAAAACAAGCAAGACTCAGAGCTCCACCTGCCTCTGCCTCCTGAGATGGGATAAAGGGCATCCAACACCACACCCAGCTAGTTTCTGTCGTTGTTTGCTTGGTTGGTTTTTTGAGACAGGGTTTCTCTGTGTAACAGCCCAGGCTGTCCTGGAACTCTCTTTGTAGCCCATGCTGGCCTCAGTCTCACAGAGATTCACCTGCCTCTGCATCCTGAGTGCTGGGATTAAAGGCAGACACCACCATGCCCTGTTGAGCTACTTTTTTTCCTTGACAGTCTTCGAGGTTTAACCAGCTCATAGTGCACTGAGCAGAAAGAATTGCTTTAAAGAAAAGAAAGCCCACCTGTTTGTCTCAAAGCTAACATCTGTCCCAATACAGAGTCCTAGTTTGGTTTCTGTTGCTGTGATAGAACACCATGATTACAAGCAATTTCAGGAGAAAGGGCTTATTTTGTTTACATGTCCCTACCCTGAATTGAGGCTAGGCAGGAAGTTCAGGCAGGAATTTGGAGGCAGAAATTGAAGAAGAGGCCATGGGGGAATACTGTTTACTGGCTTGTTCAGCTGCTTCTCTTACTACTTCCCAGAGCCACCTACCCAGGAGTGGTGCCAATATCCATTATTAATCAAGAAAATGCCCACAGGAATGCCCACAGGCAATCTGATGGAGGCTTTTCTGGGGTGAAGTCTCTCTTCCCAGACATGTCGAGGATTGTGTAACCAGCACATGCAGTCATGTAAAATCATGTAATGTTGGAATGACAAGCATGAAGCCCTGAGTTCAAGTCCCCAGCACCCATGGGCTCCTGGGCAGGTGGAGCAGCCCACTGTAATTCCAGTAGCTGTGAGGCAGAGACAGGATTTTCAAGTAAGCTAGCTAGCCTAGCTGGATTGGTGAGCTCTTGGTTCAAATAATAAATTCTGCCTCAAGATATAAAAGGAGGAGAGTGATCAAAAAAGACAGTTGATGTCAACATTTGGCCTCCACACTCAGGCACATGTGTGCATAGGTACTTACTCACACACATATGAGCATGCATACACATACATGCACAGGAAAAATTGAACTGAGTATGGTTGTCCATGGCTATAAACCTAGCACTTGGGAGGTGGAGGCATCAGGGCTAGCCTGGGTTACATGAGACCTCCTATTTCAGAAAAATATGAGCTGATCTGAGATAGTGATGTTCAGTTGTAATCCCAGTACTTAGGGGGATCAGGAGTTCACCTCCAGCCCTGGCCACATAGCTAGTCTGAGGCTAGCCTGTGCTAAAAGAGGCTGTCACAAAAGAAGAAAAGAAAATGAAAAGAAGGAAGGGAAAAACTGAGGTAAGGCTGAGACAGGAGTGTCTCAAGTTTGACACCACCTCAGTTATGTGAGAACCTGTCTATGCTAGTTACTTAGTTTTTGTCAACTTGACATAAGCTACCTGGAAAAGGAAACCTCCTGAGGAGTTGCCTCCATGAGACTGGCCTGAGGGCATATCATTAAGATGTTAATGGTTGATGTGCCACCTCTGAGCAGGAATAATAAGATGCCAGGCAGAGCAAGCGACGGGGGTAAGCCAGGGAACAGTGGTCCTTCAAGGCCTTTTCTTTAGTTTCTACCCTGCTTGCCTCGGCTTCTGTTTTAGCTACTCTTCTATTGCTGTGGCAACACGTTGTGACCAGGGCAACTTTTAACAGAAAGCCATCGGGGGCTCACAGTTTGAGACAGAGTCTATCATGTCGGAGAGCATGGCACCAGGCAGGCGGGCATGGCACGGGGTATGGGGGTAGATGAACTCACATCTGTTCTGTCAGCACAAGGCAGGGGCAGAGGTGGAGAGAGGAGATGGTGTGGAACCACACTGAAACCCCAGTGCACACCTGTAATCTTTCCCAAACAGTTCCACCAATTGGTGACCAAGTATTCAAATATATAATCTTATATCATGGGGACTCTACTTGTATAAACTGCCATAGGATGGGGCTGGAGAGATGGCTCAGCAGCTGGGAGCACTGTCTGCTCTTCCTAAAGGTCATGAGTTCAATTCCCGGCCACCACATGGTGGTTCACAACCACCTATAATGTGAACTGATTCCCTCTTCTGGCAGGTATAAATGCAGATAGAACATTCATATACATAAAATAAATAAATCTTATTTACATAGGACATTGTCTAAAAACAAAAAACTCCAAAGAAGAAAAGCTAGGCAGAGGATGAACCTCAATGGTGGAGCTCTGGATTCAGTTCCTATTATATCCAAAACTTAATTAATTTTAAAAGTGTCCTCTTCGGTCAGGTGGTGTTATTACACTTCACACTTCAAAATCTTGCAGGTTCCTTGCAAGATAAGTCAGACTAGAGAACTTCAAATTCCACATTCATGTGAACTTTAGAACTCCAGCATACCCTTCACTGTGGGACAGAGGTCAGCTGAACCTTCACCCCCCTCCTGTTGACATTTAAGGGTGCACTAGAACCCAACACACAGGATGCAGAGGCAGAGGCTGGCAGCTTTCTGCGAGTTTGAGGCCTGCCTGGTCTACATAGTGAATTCTAGGCCAGCCAGGGCTACATAGCGAGACCCTGTCTCAGAAAAGAGAGAGTACCAGAAAACAAAGCATTTTGTAGCTCAGGCTATTCCATCCTTTAGAAGTTTGGATATGCAGATGTTAATGATTCTCTAAGAGCCTAGTCCCCACATCTGGATAGCAACCTCCGTGGGCCCTTAGGTTCTGCCTCTGCCTGGCAGGACCCATTTCTTTCTCTCCCCTGTTTCTCTTAGTGGAGAAGCCAGATGCAACTCTGTACTATACTCATGCTGTGGCCACTTTGCAGCCTCTTGTTACTTAAGTGAGTCTCTGTTCTGCTTATCATCACTTACGCTATCCGGACTTGTTGTTACTGTTCAGATTTTCTATCTGGCTGGTGTGGTATGTGTGCCATACAAATGCTGACCTAGAAAACCTGAGGTAGAAGGGACTTTTACCTCCCAGTGGTCCATCTGCCTCCCAGAAATATACAGTAAAAGGTGTGGTTCATTTGAAATATGCTGTACCAGCTGGGCACGGTGGTGGATGCCTGTGATCCCTGCACTCGAGGAGGCAGAGGCTGGCAGATCTCTGTGAGTTTGAGGCCTGCCTGGTCTACAAAGTGAATCCAGGACAGCATGGCTACACAGAGAAACCCTGTCTCAAAAAACCAAAACAAACAGACAAACGAACAAATAAAATGTGCTGTGCATAAGCCACCCTTTTCTCTGTGGACAACTGTGTGCAGTGTGAGGCCATAATGAGCAAACTGCTTACCAGTTACTTAGGTGAGGTGTTTCACCTCCTGTGGGAGGCCTGGAGGTCTGTGTGCTCACACACGGGAACCATGGGAAGGGGAATGTTCCTTCAAGTGTAACATCTGTCATCTGCCTAGAAAGCTAGAGCAGATGTGCATTCTGGCTGCTGACCTTTGCTCTGAGTGGAGAGAGGCTTCTCCGGCACTGGATCCTCACCACCACTACCACCACCACCACCACCACCACCACCATCATCATCATCATTTTCTCAGTCTGTAGAACCTGTCTTTATGGAAGGCATCACATGGACTTTACGAAGAGTTTAGATGTAGACATGTCTGATCTTATTTATTTCATTTACTTTGTTCCTCAGAAAGATTCATGTATGTTTTGCTGTGCATGTGGGATTGAGCCAATAATCACCAGAATCATTGCCACCAAAGTATGCTTAGAGATGCCTAAAATAAACCACGGAGGGACAAATGTCCGAACCAATGCTAGCTACTGAGTGTTGAGCTGAACTCCCACGGCTTGTCTCTCTACAGCCTGAGAAGGTCACAGAGACCCCAAAATCTCCCTTGTTGGGGTGATCTAAAACTTACTATGTATTCAAACGTTAACTGCTTGCCCTCCAAGATCCTTGCTGCTCTTTGCTGTAAGCTTTGCCTCCCAAATTACCCCTGATTGGATAATAAAAAGCTGACAGCCTATAGCTGGTCAGAGAGAGAGGTAGAAAGGGAACTTCCTGGGAAAGAGAAAGGAACTCTGGGAAGAAAGAAGAGGAAGGCCTTTTCTCCAGGACACTGGAGAGGGGTCCAGGTGACTACAGGCCTGGAAGGTATAATAACTCGCCACGTGGCTGGATGGGGCTGGTGTCTGGGTTAACTTAGATGAGCTAGCTGAGTCTGCCCAGCAGAGGCCTAAGCTTGGGTCTTGTCTCTTTATTTTTATGGATGAAGGGTCACCAGGGTCTTAAAACACTCCATATACATACATATGCACACACATATATGTGTATCAGCAGAGTCACCCATGGCTTGTAGAACTACAACAGAAACCAGGTGTGCCCAGGGTCAGAGTCCAAAGGACTTTTCATTCACACAGTCCTGGCTATGCCTCAGCTCTCCACAGCTGTGTGACCCAGGACAAGTTAATTTACATCCGTCTTCATTTGAGGGTGAATGTATGGCATGACAGCTTGCACCTGTGACTGAAACTGGAGCGGCTGGAGCAGGAATGAATGCAAGTTTGCGCTACCTAGTTCTAGGCCAGCCTGGACTACAGAGCGAGTCTCTACTTCAAAAACCCAACTTTGAAATAGCCCCTCTTTCAAAAAGTCCCTGCTTCAGAAGTGGGTTGTCAAGACGGCTCAGAAGTTAAAAAACACCTGTCACGCAAACCTGAACACCCGAGTTAGATTTCTGGGCTCCGCAGTGGAGAGATTCCTGAATGTTGTCCTCTGACCTCCACACATACTGAGGCATGCAGACTTCCTGGCTTACTCATGACAGGTCATTAGCGCGCGCGCACGCACACGCACGCACACACACACACACACACACACACACACACGAACACCCGTAAAAACATATAAAAATTTAAGAAGGACAAAATATAGTGGTGAGCATGTGGCAATGTCACTGTGAGACTCACTTTTTCTATGCTAGCCGCCCCACCCCCCAAAAAAGAGGAAGAAAAAGGAAATGATAGTGCTGTCAGTGACCAAGGGACACTGCAGGGAGACAGCAGAGTGACGAACAGCCTAGCAAGCGGCTGTCTTCAGTTCAGGATTTTGCTTTCCTTTGGGTTCAAGCCTGATTATCATTTTCTCTACAACAAACATACTATGAAATATTTGAATGCATTTCTATCATTCAAGTTCCTTTCGACTGCCAGCAACTGTTCACTTGAACCTAGTTAAGGAAAAGAGGAAATGAGGAAATGAGGGTGCCTTGAAGCTCCTCTTAGCTGCCCATGCTCTGAGGAGCTATCTGAGGCGGTTGAAGGGGGCTCATCCTCTGTCAGCTTTGTAAACGCTCCTCTTGAGGGCTGTGGCCTGCCTGGCTGTCTGTGCGGTCGCAATGGTTAAGGTGTGGCCATTCAGGGCTCCAGCCCTAAACCAGTTCAACCGGTCCTGCTTTCGTGAGAGCAAGACCAAGTCACCTACCAAGTCACTCAACCTTGGGGACCCAGAGGGGGAGGAGCAGCAGATCGAGGGCTGCTGTGGATACAGTGCTCTCCCGATTGGTGCTGCCAGCTAGCAAGGGTCTCCTACGCTTCACTTGCCAACCTGGGGTTGGGTGATGATCGAAGAGGAAGTAGAAATGAAAAGACCGGGCAGCTGACTCCTCCACTTCCGGTCTGTGTTTAAGCCTTGTCGCAGAGCTCAGAGGCTCCCCGTGAACCCTCTTCCCCCTCCCAGCAGCAGGACTCTGGAAGCTTGCTGAGACCACGAACGTTGCAGGCGCTGGAACCTGGTTAAGGGATGCTTGACACAGTCAGTGAACTAAAAGCAGGCTGGGAGGCTGCTAGGCGCGCTTGCTGCTCTTGCAGGGCCTTTCTGAGCAGCTAGAGCAACATTCCACGGGTTCAAACCCCTCTGCAGGCCTCTGTGGGCACCCGGCATGCACATGGTACACAAATACACACACACAGACATACCCACTCCGCACCTACACACAGACATAAGAAAAAAACAAACAGCACATGAAATAAAAACGAAAATATTTTTAATCTGAAAAACAAAGCAGACACACTAAGTGGATGAAGGTTCGAGATGCCAAGCGTTCGGACACAGCGAACCGTTCGGGTTTGGCCCGCGGAACCACACCGAAAGGAGTACACCTTCCTCCTCAATGCTGGGAAGAGCCGGGCTGCACCTGCCCCATTCAAACAGCTGTTAAACCATTAAGCCCCAGAGCAGATGTTCACCACGTTTGCACAAGTTTGTCGCGGACTAGCTGCCCGTGAGGCTCCGTGGCGTCAGGAGGCAGGAGGGCCAAGTAGACGGGGGTTTCGGCGCCCTGTTCCACGGTCCTGGAGCCCTGCGCCCCCGCCATGTCGGTCTCCACCCACCCCGGGCAGCAGGCGTTCAGCAGGATCCTGTCTGCCTTCCTCTTCTCCTCCAGCTGCCGGGCCAGAATCCTCGTGAGGACTGTAACCCCCAGCTTGGACACGCCGTAAGCGGAGTCTGGCCAGCCTTCCCTCTCGTGAACTTCATTTTTTGTGTCCTCCACAAACTTTTTCATGAGGTCGACCAGGTCCCCCTCCGTAAGCGTGTCGCAGCGGAACCTTTCCTGAAGATGTTCGCTGCAGTTTTCAAGAGCCCTTGACCCCTGCAGACTGCTGACGTTCACCACTCTTCCTGCAACAGACAACACCACTAAAGGCGTCCAAACGGCGCTTCAAGGCCCAGCCACGGTTCAGACCGCGTTTAATTGCTGATGAAAACAGACGGGGAGTGCGGCCTGCAGAGATGGCGCAGAGGTTCAGGGCACGCTCTTCCAGAGGACCTGGGTTCAATTCCCAGCACCCACAGGACAGCTCACAACTGTCTGTAACTCTAGTTCCAATGGCTCCGACCCCCTCACACCAATGCACATTAAATAAATTACACACACACACACACACACACACACACACACACACACACACAAAGGTGGCGCGTAGAGGCAGCTCAGCAAGCCAATTTCAGGCCCCAAAGTAGAAGGAGAGAACTGACTCCTGTGATTGACCCAAACAAGCAAAAATGATCATGCACACACCTAAATAAGCAAGTAAGTAGAGAGTGAATCCACGCACCCGTGTGTGTGTGTGTGTGTGTGTGTGTGTGTGTGTCCATGAACGCATCCAGAAACAGCCCTCACCTCCTTGATAGAAAGAATGGGCATGTAGCTCCCTCTAGTGACTTAATTGTTGCCTAGGCTATTTTCCTCTCGGGCAAGTAAGCAAAACCTACATTCCTGGAAAGTAAGGTACCAAAAGCTAGATAGAAAGTAAGAAGCCCTGACGGTGAGCATGTCTCTCCATGAACGTAAGTGTAGCAAAGCTGGACAGTCTTTCCTTTAACTTTCAAAATGGCTTGGCTCATATTTGATGCTAGAATTCATTTCCTTCCTTCTTCCTTCCTTTTGAGACAGGGTTTCTCTGTGTAGCCCTCACTGTCCTGAACTCACTTGTAGACCAGGGTAACCTTGAACTCACAGATCTGCCTCTGCCTCCCAGAGTGCTGGGATCAAAGGGGTGCGCCACCACGCCTGGCTGGATGCTCTAATTCTTATTTCAGTAGAATGGATTACATTTGATGGGGTGGTCCAGGCCAGGCTGACCTCAGGCTCAGGGACTGCAGGTGTGGATGCAGGTGTTCTATGAACCCATCTATGATCGAGGAGTGAGCAGGTGGGTAGGAATTCAAGTTCATCTCTTCCACACTTTTCAGATTGAAAGTTTCTTACGGCTAAACTGGGTAGAGTGGTGCATGCCTGGAATCCCGGCATTCGGGAAGCAAAGGCGGGAGGGGGCATTGGAAGTGCAGGGCCAGCCTGGTCTACACAGCAAATTCAGGGCCAGAGTGAGATACTGCTAAAAAAAAAAAAAAAAAAAAAAAAAAAAAAAAAAAAAAAAAAGAGGAAAAGAAATTCTTGCATCCTGAGTTAATTCTCATTCAAAATGTTAACTTTAAAAAGTTACATTTTAAGGCTCTATTTATGTTTATGTATATGTATGAATGTTTGCCTGCATTATTCACCTGCATGCCCTGTGCCCAAAGAGTTCAGAAGAGGGTGTTGGATGCTCTGGAACTGGAGTTACCAATGGCTATGAGCTAGGTAGGTGCTGGGAACCATGGGATCCGAACCCCTGTCTTCTGCAAGAACAACACGTGCTTTTAATTGCGGAGCCATCTCTCTAGTCCCGAGAATTACATGTAAAAAACAACAGCCACAGGGTTCCCCTCAGAATCACAGCTAATCTTGGCCAAAGAAGTAAGAGCCCCTCCATAGCAAGCTGGCCATTTCACACGTTAGATCCTTTGTTAATCTCTGTCTTCCAACTCAGGTCCCTGCTCTGCGGATGAGATGGTCCTCATGTGTGTGATGGTGGAGGAGATGGTCCTCATGTGTGTGACGGTGGAGGAGATGGTCCTCATGTGTGTGACGGTGGAGGAGATGGTCCTCATGTGTGTGATGGTGGATGAGACAGTCGTCATGTGTGTGACGGCGGATGAGACGGTCCTCATACATAGCCCAATTCCCCACGAGTGCTGGGGTAATGGTGGGTACCCAATGAGCATCAGGAGGAAACTGATAATCTTTTGAAACCTCACGGCTCGGGTAAGGTGTTCCCTCACAAAGAATATTTCTTTTGGATTCTTTGAGTCACATAAGTTTGTGTGTGTGTTTGAGTTTTACATAAGAAAGGAATAGAAAGGTGTCATAATGCCAGACAAGCCAGGGTTGGCCCATCCTTGCAACATGAGGCCATCCCAGACCTTTAGGGACAGGCGGTATCCTGTGATGGAGGGTTGCACTCATGACACAGACCCAAGAACACTGATGGGTCCCGCAGAGTTCTGACAACGACAGCTGAAAGGGTCAAGTACAAAGCCAGACACTTTGATTAAAAAAAAAAAAAAAAGGTAAGGCAGTTTTTACCCTCCCACCTCACAAACAGCAGTCCTGGGTGATTTCTGTAGGTTGCCATATTTGAGGGGCCCATGGCTGCTTCCTGAGGGACAGTGGTCCACACTGTGGCTGCTTCCTGAGGGACAGTGACCCTACCCTGGACTTACCATGTGGTTTCATTATGGGCAGCAGCTCAGTGCAGACGTTCCTAGTAGCGAAAAAGTTCGTCTTCAGCGTCACCTCAGCTTGAACGTCGAAGGGTGTTGGATCATCCGCTTTAAAAGGCATAAGAAAAAAACAGAGGAATTCCATTTCCGACTATAACTCATATAGGAAGGTGGATCCAATCACATAACAGCTAAAGGAGAAGTAAGCTTACTCTAGAACAGTCTTGCTGAGTTTGGTGATACATTCATCTGTGAATACACGCGCGCGCGCGCACGCGCACACACACACACACATACACACATACACACACCTTTAAAATCCAAGTTGATGGTTCTAAACCTCCCGTGAGCATAAGGAGAGAACTTTCCAGCCCCCACCCCAGGCTTCTCGTCAGCGGTGTTCCTGCGACACCCATCAAGCCTGAACGCACACAGGCGGCTCCTCGGGGGCTGGGTGACGACGCAGACCCTGGGCTGCAGGTGCAGGACCTCAGCGTCTGTGTGGACAGCCGATGCTCAGGTTTGCAGACGCCTCGCCCACACCTCTGCAGCAGGGGTTCCGGGGGCCCTAATCTACCTATCCTTCCATCAGCGGCTCAGCGTGTCTGGGGTGGCGATCCCCGTCCTTCCCCACAGCCCACAGGCTTTGGAGGTGCGGGTGGGAGGATGCCGTGGGCCTCCCGCAAGGCTTCCGTGGGTGCCCAGGGCCGGCTGCACGGACTTGTGCTCTCTTCGCCAGCGGTGGTGTAAGGAAGCTGACCTGTTTCTGTTCCATCACGTGACAACTGGATAATTTTGCTAATTGAGCATTTGTTAGAGTAAATGATCTCGATTTTTTTTTTTCCTCTGAAGGAAGATGCTTTTTCAAACTGGGCTTGCAAGTTTGATAATAACAAACCTAGCTCCCAGGAGGAGAGGAGAAGGCCTCGCTTCCTTATTGTTAGACACTCTCAAAATCGCCCCATTAAAGCCGGTAGGAGACCCACTATCGTGCCAGCACGCGCTAATTGTGTCTCGGCAACCCATTTCCTGTCCTCTGCAGATGTCTCCGGGCATCTATGAATGCGCCCTTGTTTCCCGCGAAGCGAAAGCTCCAGGCGCTTTTGGAAGACCCTTCTCTGGGAAAAGCCTTCGTGCGTGGGACAGAAAGCTGATGAGCCTGGCAAGGCGTGGTCCCCTCCCAGGAGGCCGGGTTTTTGCAAACAGGCGCAGCGGAAAGTTCCCAGGAGGGCCTCGGGCAGCGCACAGGCCGGCGCAGGCCGCTCGCCCTTTGGGCTGGCAGGGCGTGGAGCCGGGCGCCTGGGCGGGCCCGCACCGCTCGCCGCCCGCGGGAACCCGCCTCGCGGGCGCGCTCAGGCGGGATGGCGCAGCCCAGCACCCTCGGAGAACCCAGGGCACCCGCTGCCGGAGCCCGACACCTACTTCTAAAGGCGATGCCCGCGTTGTTGACCAGCACGTTGAGGCCCCCGTACTCCCTGCGCAGAAAGTCGCGCAGCGCGCGGATGCTCTGCAGGTCGTCGATGTCCAGCGGGTGGAAGCGTGGGCTCAGGCCCTCCGCCTGCAGCTGCTGCACGGCCGCCCGGCCCCGCGCCTCGTCCCGCGCCGTGAGCACCACGTCCCCCGAGAACTTCCGACACAGCTCACGCGTGATGGCGAAGCCGATGCCCTTGTTAGCCCCGGTCACCAGCGCCACGCGGCTGCAGGACGACATGTCGGAGGGACACACGGACCACTGGACCGCAGGGCCGGCTGGGCAGCAGGTCACGCGTGGTCAGAACCGTGGCGTAGGACTAAGTTCTGGACCTGGCGCTGGGACTGCTGGAGAGCAAGGCCTTGGGAAGTCGGTCCCTCCCCTCCAAGGAGGGGCCGTCTGTTCCCCAAGGGTCCGCCTCCTCCCGCCGGTCCTCCAGGGTGGAGATCCGGGTTCAGAGCCGAGCGTGGGTAAGGGATGGGCTCTGCTCCCAAAGGGGTGAGCAGGACTCGTGGCAATCGGATTGAAGCAACTATTTTGGGTAAACCTCAAGAAAAATTAAAAAGGAAAACAAGCGCCACGTAATTTTCTTGGGCGGGAGCCCGTCGTCTGCCAAAGGCAAAGCTTGCTTCTGCGGAGCTCGCCCTGGAAGGACTTAACACAGTCGAGCCGCTTGCCCGGACTTTGGGGAACAGAGCCCGGCAGTGGGCTTAGCAGGTGTAGCTCTGCGGGTCTGGCGGGCGCTGTGCGCCCCCACGCGGGAGGAAAGGCTCATGTTTACAGCACTGTTTGGTGCCGTGCGAACACCCCCAGCCGCCAGCAACGCCGGGTTTTCCCCCAAGGGCACATGAGTAGAAAGATCTGGTTGGTCCAGGTCTACGCAAACGGTCTTCCGAGGAGACTCTGAACCTACGAACAAAATTCCAGGCGCGTCTAAGTGCGGGCATGCGTTTAGACCTCCTCCCAGCCCGGTGGACTCCGGTCTGTGCTGATCCCACTTGGCTGGTGATGCCAGGTCTAAGCACAACCAAGTCCTCGCCGTGACTCAGCTTTTCCCACGCCGAGCTGGTCAGACCGCCCTAGCCTCTTGCTCCTGACACCACCTTCTCTGTTAAACGCTCTCGGAGGGTGTGTGTGTGTGTGTGTGTGTGTGTGCGTGCTGTGGTGGTTACCTTGAGAGAACCACCTAGGAGACAGACCTCAGGAGTGTCTATAAGGGAGTGTCTCAGTGAGGCTGACTGGGGTGCGGGGCCCACCAGAAGGGTGCGTCATTCCAGGGGCTGCGACGCTGAGCTGACTGAAAAGGACAGAGTGAGCTGAGCGGAGGCTGTGGAGCTAGCTCAGTGGGCAAAGGGTTGGAGTTCAAATCCCCAAGGTCCACATAATGTGGGACATGGCTGCTGGTGTGTAATCCCAGAGACAGGATTCCTGAAGCAAGTTGGCAAAGTCTGGGTTCAAGTGAGAGACCCTGCCTCAAAGAATCTGGAAGAGATGGATGGGGGAAGATGTTAAATGATATCAACCTCTGGTCTCTGCACACAGGGGGCACCCCCCCCCCCCACACCTCCATATGCGAAGAGGAGCACTACTGTGCATCTCTCTTAGCTCACTGACTACAGACAGTTTGTCTGTCTGTCCTATGCTCACGTCATTATGACCCTACAGTGATGGACTGGACCCTCCAACTGTGAGTCAAAACAAACCAAGTCTTTATTATGCATACAGTGTTCTGCCTGCATGTACACCTGCAGGCCAGAAGAGGGCACCAGATCTCATTATAGATGGTTGTGAGCTACCACAAGGGGGCTGGGAATTGAACCATGGACCTTTGGAAGAGCAGCCAGTGCTCTTAACCTCTGAGCCACCTCCCCAACCCCAATAAGCGCATTCTTAAATTGCATTTAAAGTGCCTGGGACAACTGTTTTCTGCCCTCTTTCCTGAAGTCTAGTGGGGCGCTCAGGGTGCAGTTCAGTGAGCGAGAATTCCTGAAAAGAAGCTGTCTGGCAGTGAACACACTCCTGGAAGGAGTTTCTTTGTCTGCAGAGGTCACTGTGCTTGGAGAGACTGGGATCACACACGTTCAGAGGGAAATTACTTCATACAGGGCAGGTTTTAGCTTCTGGAACAGCCACTCCTTGCCTGACTCGGAATCTGAACTAACACCTCATGATAATAAATTAAAAAACCTCTTAGAAGCTGCTGACTCAGCAGCATCCGGGCTTCTACCGCGAGATGGAATGTCAGCAGGGAGCAGCTTCCCCATCTCATTGTACTGCCTCTCTGGTGTACCCCAGGCATTTTAAGTTGTCTTGATTTACGACTTTCTTTATAGTTCTGAAACACTATAAAACCTCCGTGAAACTGCTTCTGTGTTCCCCAGCTGTGGTCACTCGTGGCTCCAGGATAAACAGTCTCTTATTCCTTTAAGATGAGAGCTGGGCGTGGTGGTGCACTCCCTCCATCCCAGTGCTAAGGAGGCAGAGGCAGCTGGATCTTTGACTTCAAGGCCAGCCTGGTCTACAAAGGGGGTTTTGGCCCGGCCAGGGTTCCCCGGGGAACGGTTGCTTTGAAGGCGGCCAACCAGGTTGTTGTTTTTTCCTTCACCCCCGAGGGAAATGGAAACCTAAGTTAAGGGTACACTCCGGGGAGATGCGTTGGCTGTGCACATCCAGTTCCATAGATAGAGCAGGGCTTTGAAAGCACAGCCCTGGACACGGGAAGTCGCTGGTTAGGGCTTGGTTCTCATTCTGTGATCTTTAAACAAAGGGGGAGGTTCTTGTCCCCAAGCCTGATGACGTGAGTTTGATCCCTAGGGCCAACAGGTGGAGGGAAAGAGTCCTTAAACTCTCTCTATGTCTCTTTCTCACACACACAGACACACACATAAACAGACACACACACCATTCACACACAGATACACCATACAATACAGATACATATACATACACACACACACAGACACACACACAGAGGAAAGAAAACATAAAACAAAATTTTAAAGGAATATAGTACTATTTAATTCCCGCCACCACCACCCCCTTCCAAACCATGCTCTCTTGCTGCTGGCCAGGCTGGCGGAGGCTTGACCTTGAACTGCCGCCTCTTCCTGACGGGACTGCAGCACACATCACCCTTTTTGTTTCTGAGTTTTACTTTTCTGACACAACTCTGGTGTTTTGTTTTGGAGATAGGGTCTCATGGTGTTGCCCAAGTTGGTCTTGAACTCTTGATTCTACCAATCCTCCAGTCTCAGCACTGGGTGCACAGGCATATGCCACTGTCTGGCTTTCCTTCCCTCTGCCCCCCTAACATACCTGCCAAAGATTTAGTTCCTTTAAAAGGAAACCTCCGAAGGAACCAACTTTTGCTTTCCTTGATCCTCTTTTCTCCATTTCTCCTGATTATTTTTAATTTTTTCTGATTTGTATTTCCTGATTTCTGTCCACTTTGGGTTTATTTGCTCATTAGTCTCTTGAGTGGAAGCCAAGGTTGCTGGTTTGAGATATTTCCTCTTTTCCAGTGCAGACAGTACAATTTACACGCTTCCCTTAAAGTGCTGCTTGGTGGCACTCTTAGATAGTGGTGTTTTTCAGGTTTGGGTGCTGGATCCAGAGCTGAGAGCTCCGAACTAGACTGTCAGCCCCTTCCAGTTTGCCTTTTGATACCCTTTTTTGACCAGTATTATTTAGAGTGAGACTTCTTTTAATTCCAACTATTTAGTTAGGGTTTTCCAGCTATCCTGGTGTTGATCTCTAACAAGTCCATTGAAAACAGAGAATAAACTTTAATGGCATCTTTTAAAAAGAGTTTAAAACATACCAGGGCACGGTAGTACATGCACTATAGACTGTCAAGGGAGGAGGATGAGGCAGGGGAATGGCTGCAGATCAGGAGTTCAAGACCGGTCTGGGCAGTGCAATAAAGCAACGTTCTCTCTCTCCCTGCTCCGAGCCGCTTGTTATGTGCTCCAGTGTACTCTGGAACTTGCCATCCTCCTGTCTTAGTCTTCCAAGCTGAGCTTGGAAGTCTGTGCCACCATGCCTGGCAAAACCCATCTCTTAAAAAAGAGTTTCAAATGCTGAGAAATACTAAAGAGAGGTTTATGTAATGATAATTATCTCAGAGAAAGGTAAAAATTAGTGTAGACAGAATAATTGGAGAACAGAGTGTGTGGGGGGATAAAGCTGTCTGGTCCCCAGTGTCCCATGGAGCCGTGGGAGCTGGCTGGGCCCCTGACTGCTGGGCAGTGGTGGTGGCGGGCAGGTGGACAGTCAGTCCCACCAGCCGCCTTGCCACAGAGGAGCCCTGGCTGTTCTGCGGGGGAACTGTGCTTGAGTCCTGCACCCACACAGCAGCTCACAGCCACCTGTAACTTCATCCCCAGAAGCTCCAAGGACCTCTTCTGGCCCATGTGGGCGTCAGGTGTGGATACGATGCACAGACATTCATGCAGGCAAAGCACCTGTACACATACAGTACATTTTAAAAATTAAATTAATAAAAATGCTTAGGGACTTGCAGGCTGTGCTGCCACTTGTAGCCAGCCACCATCAACCGTACCCTATTCTTTGACAGGGTGGTAGATGCTGAGCCCATGGCCAGGTCTCCTTTAAGCTGTTTGCTGACAAAATTCCAATGACAGCAGACAACTTCCACGCTCTGAGAACAGGCAAGAAGAGGTTTGGTTAGAAGGTTCCCCCTTCCACAGAATTCATGGGCAGGGATGGTATCTCAGTCAGGGTTACTACTGCCGAGATAAAACATCATGACCAAAAGCAACTTGGGGAGGGAAGGGGTTGTTTATCTGTCATATGCTTCCACATCACAGTTCATCATTAAAGTAAGTCAGGGCAGGAGCCTGGAGGCAGGACCTGATGCAGAGGCCATGGAGGGTGCTGCTTTCTGGCTTGCTCAGTTTTCTTTCCTTCCTTTCTTCCCTCTTTCTTTCTTTCTTTCTTTCTTTCTTTCTTTCTTTCTTTCTTTCTTTCTTTCTTTCTTTCCTTTGTTCCTTCCTTCCTTTCCTTTTTTTCTTTTTTTTTTTTATTGTTTCCGAGACAAGATTTTCCTGTGTAACCTTGTTTATCCTAGAACTCACTCGGTAGACCAGGCTGGCCTTGATTTGCTTGCCTTTGTCTCCCAAATGCTAGAAATAAAAGCATGCCACCACAGCCTGGCCAGTCTGCTTTCTTATAGAACCCAGGACCAGTCACTCAAGGGATGGCCCCACCCACAGTGGGCTGGGCCCTCCTCCATTAGTCACTTATTAAGAAAAAGCCCTATAGGCTCACCTACAGCCCATCTCAGTTGAGGCTCCCTCCTTTCCAGTGGCGCTAGCTTATGTCAAGTTGACAGGAAACAATGTAGTACAGTTGACAACTTCCCACATCATCTATTGGTGAAGGAGGCAAGTCCAGTACTGGGAGGGAGACCTCTGAGACTGAGGGCTCCACCCTGAAGGTACAGTCCTGAGATCTTGTCTATGGCAAATGCTGACCGAACACAAATGCTTCCCAGTTTTTCATTTATGCTGCCAAGACATGGAAACTCCTCCCCTGTGCTGTTTGTGATAAACTTGATGAGGTTTGTCAGGTTATTAAGTAGCAGGTGTGTGCCATCAGAGCAAGCGCAAACCTGATCCCAGCTTTTCTGTATGTGTGTGTCTCTGTGTGTGTGTCCTTTCTTCATTCCCTGATGCCCCAGGATCAACTGCCCTGGATGTGGTAACATTCCACTTGAGTTTGTCTTAGCTCAAGACCGTTCTTTCTGTAGCCCAGGAGAGTGCCCCTCACCCATCTGCTGCTCTTTTGCTCTTGTGTTAGTTCCAGAGGCTCCAGGAGAAAGACCACCGAGCTAAATCATCATGGCCAAACTAACTAAAGCAATTAGCGATTAACTAAAGCAAACTTTTGTGTTGGTGTACACAGGCTGCCTTTCTCTATGGTGGGACTCAAGAAGTCAGCATTGGAATGAGGAAGGTAAGCTATAAAGCTCAGGGGTTTCCAAATGAGGGACCAGGTAGGCAAAATAGATGGGGTTTGGACTGGTGAGACGGCTCAGTGGTTAAGAGCAATGGCTGCTCTTCCAGAGGTCCTGAGTTCAGTCTCCTGCAACTAGATGGTGGCTCCTGACCATCTATAAAGGGATCTGATGCCCTCTTCTGGCATGCAGGTGTGTATGCAGAGAGAATACTCACTAAAGAAAAGAAAGGTTTATAGAAGCAGAACACAAGCATAACACGTTATGACCGTAATGACCTCCTTTAACAAAGACATGATTGCAAGGTGGTTGTGACAACAGCTGGCCATAACAAGGTAGTCATTGGTAGTCATAACAACCTTTTGAAACAAAGACGGGGTTGCTGGCTCCTGGAACAGGCAGTCCAGAAGCATTTGGGGTTAAGGTTACAGGTGGGCATAGCCCAGTCCTTGGGGAACAGGTTCAGTCATAAGCAGGGATGAGCCTACTTTGTCTTCACTATAAGATAACTTTAAGCGTGAAATGGAAGCAGGGTGATTCATCTTTCTCCCCTTGCTCATGTGTCCCTGTCAAATTCTTGATAGGGTCTTAGTATCTATTCTGTATCTGGGGGGAAACAAAATTTGTAATACATCAAAAGATGCCTGGGCCATTTATAAACTATGCCTGTTTGATTAGTGTAGCAGAATTATAGACGAGCCGCATCTGGCATTTACTCTGGAGCAAAGGCCACTTAGCCTTGTAGTAATCTCTTGTAAACAATCAGTGATTGTTATCTGAGAGTCATAGGGTTGCTCTTCTGTGGGAGTTTCAGAACCTTAGCAGGGCCTCAGTCATAAGACAGTCCTGGCAAACCTGGACTTTTTATAATAACTCCATTTGCATAGGTAAAGCTTCCTTAAGACAATTCCTAGATCAGATAAGAGATTTTGGTTTGAGGGAATTGCCTCACTCAAAAACCTTTTGTGTAACAATCAATAAAAGTGGTTTTGCAAAGCTGCTAGGTATTCAGTTTATCAGAGCTAAGCCCTCTGCTGCTAGTGGAAGCTGTAATACATTCTGTACTTTCTGTACTTTGATTAACCAGTTGAATTCAAAATACCCAGCAAGTGAGCATAATAAAAACAAAACCTTAAAGGCAAATAGGTAGTTGTTTTGTCCCCCTTGCCAGGGATTTTCCCTTAGACCTAATATTCCAACCCTTTGTTGAGGAGAAGGGATGATGTACCCGCATTTGTAACTACTTACTGCTGAAATTAGGATGCTATTGTCAGGGCCCAGGAATTCTGAAATACTAGCAAAAGGCCAGGAGGGTATTGGGGTTTGGTCTGATGCTGGTATTTCGGCCCTCAAGATTTGGCTACTGCCTGGAAATCCTTATCCTTGTTGTGTGAACCCGCCTAAGACAGTAGACCTGACTGGTTGATCGAAAGCCTAAAGCCTGGGCAGGGCAGAAGGGGTGGGCGTGGCTAAGCTTCCAGGGCTTTGTGTTCAAAAGGATCATGGGAAACAGATAGACAGGAAGAGAGGAAGGAGAATGTCACCATGGTTTAGCGTGGAGAAGAAACCACATGGGCTGGGATGAAGGACTCCAAGGATGGCATAGATGGAGAAAACACCAAGATAAAAAATATGAGCAAGTATTTATAAGACTATTGATGGAAGGTAGCCCAGATAAGGATGGTTAAGGCATATGGCATTGGATGGGGGCTGGGAGGTGGATAGCGAGGTTGTTGAGACAGCGTAGGTGAAATGTCTGCCCAGCCGAAGATATATAAGCCAGTTATAAAATCCAACAGGTGTCTGTGTCTCATTGTGATATCAGGTTAAATAATACTGGCATAATAATTATAGGGCTAATAATAAATATTATATAGCCCAACACAAATTTTTTCCTTTTTTAAAATTATTATTTTACTATTTATTCGCTGTGTATCCCAGTTGTAGTCCCCTCCCTCATCACTTCCCAGCCTCACTCTCCCTCCCTTTTACCCTCCCCTAGTCCACTGATAGGGATAGAAGGAGGAAATCCTCCTTCCCTACTATCTGACTCTAGCCAATCAGGTTCCATCAGGACTGCCTGGACCCTCTTCCTCTGTGGTCTAATAAGGCCATCCTGCCAGGGGGAGGTGATCAAAGCGCAGGCAACTGAGTTCATGTCAGAGACTTCCCCTGATCCCCTTACTAGGACACCACATGAAGACTGAGCTTCCTATGGGCTACATCTAAGCAGGGGGTCTAGGTCCCCTCCATGCATTGTCCTTGGTTGATGCATCGGTCTCCACGGGCCCCCTGAGTCCCCAACACCAGTTTTATTGCCAATAACAGGAGGGGATTCAGGTGATGGGACATTCATCAGAAGCATCTGGTTTGCTGATGCAGCCGAAGAGGCAGGGAACAATCACATTGGCTGGATGGTTTACATCAGCTTTTAGCAAGTCCAGGGCTTTCTGGTTTTGCAGGACTACCTGGTGCTCATGTGGTATGGATCATTTTTGGAGCAGTTTGTAGTCCAC
The DNA here is from genome assembly GCA_010120015.1 of Rhombomys opimus. Classification (NCBI taxonomy): domain Eukaryota; kingdom Metazoa; phylum Chordata; class Mammalia; order Rodentia; family Muridae; genus Rhombomys; species Rhombomys opimus. The sequence goes on along the minus strand of REGO01000055.1, from coordinate 5,755,310 downwards.
AGCTGATATCTGGATAGTGTTTCACAACCGAGTGGAACTCTGCCAAGACAGGAAAAGACCAGGGGCAAAAGTTAAGGTTAAAGAACTTAAGAGAAACTGTTATATTTTGACTTTCCCTGTCAGGAATAGGCAGTAGGCAGGATGCTTATGCTGTTGATTGACAGGAGTACTCATCTGCAGTCCATTTGACCTGTAAGAGGTGGACTTAAATCCTAGGACTTTCTTGACTCTCTGAAGCTTATATTACTATTGATTGTAATCTGCATTGAAAGGCACACAGTTGGAAAACCTGCCAATGGCATCTGTAAAACAGCTGGACTATAATCATGCCTTTGAGTCATGGTAAAATCCATGGCTTTGAGTTAAAAAGCATGAACTTTTGTTTTGTTTTGTTTTGAACAAAATTTCAATCATTTGATTTTACCAATAAAGACTTGGGAGCCACATGCTGGAGTGAAAGCCTGTTAGCTCAGAGAGGCAGAGAAGGAACCCAGCTGACCTTCCTCCTCAGCCAATGTCACTAAAGGAAGTGACATCCCATGCTGTCTCAAAAACCCCTCAAACTGCATGACCCTCCCTTCTTAGGCATCCCAATCCGTTCTCCGACTTCCTGTTACTCTATGTTTTTTTCCTATGATCACTCCCTGTCTACTGGTTGCTTGCTCCACCTCCTGACCTATGGTTGACTTCATTTAATCCTGTTTACAATATTCAAGCAGGAAGCTCTTGGATTAAAGATGTGTGCTGGGGCTGAGCCACACCACAACTAGAAGCAGGTTTTTCAGTAAACAACACAATCTCAGGTGCACAGTGTGATCAAATAACCTGCAACATTATTTTTCTGTCCACAGGGATGAGTATATAGATTGGACAGAGATGTTTTTAGCATCGTGAGAAGCATCTTTAAGTCTATATTTAGAAGACAACCAGTGGAAATTTAAATCTTGAGCTTGTGATTGATAATAGTAATCAGAGCTTTACCAGCTTATCAGAATTTCATTGATTAATGTTAAAACTGAAAATTTGAAATCCTAGTATAATAATAGCATAAAGTAACCTGTATTTATATACCTTAAATAATTTTAGATGCCAGACATAACTTAATTATGTTTATATCTTGAGATGTCTATAATATAAATTATTTTTAGATCTTTATAACTTAAGTAATCCTTAAACTTTAAAAAAATCTAATTTACCATTAGACATATATAAGTGGATTCTGTACATACATTGATTACTAAGAGCAGGTCTTTGCCAAGCAAGTTCTTTTAAGTAGTATGTTGGATACAATAAATAATATATAGAATGTTGGTCTATATAATGTTTATTTTTTGCTCTAAGATTATCGCAGCTGTATTATCTAACCCATTATCACAAATAATGAGACACAGACACCTGTTAGATTTATAATTGCCTTATTTACCTTGGGCTGGGCAGATATTTTCCTTACACTGTCTCAATATCCTCACCATCCATCTCCCAGCCCCATCCAATGCCATCTGCCTTAATCATCCTCATCTGGTCTACCTTCCATCCGTAATCCCATGGTACTTGCTTGTATTCTTCACCTGGGCCTTTTCACACTGTTGCTGGAGTCCTTTCTCCTTGCCCATGTGGCTTTTTCCTCACACTAACCCATCATGGTGTCCGCTTTCCTTTTCTCTTCCTTTCTGTCTGTCTCCCATGCCTCTCTGTCCTCCAAAGCCTGGAAACCTTAGCCACACCTACCCCATTCTTCCTTGCCCAGATATAGGCTTTTAATCAACCAATCTGATATGTTTTAGGCAGGTTTACACAACAAGGATAGGTGTAAGCAGATCTTGAGGGCCAGTAACATGCATCAGAACAACCTCCAACAATTCCCCTTTTCTATCTAAATAAAAAGGCCATTTTTATACAGTAATAACAATGTAAAACAATTATAAAAACAAATAGGTAAGACTATATATATGTATATATTGTCTGGTCTAAATGTATTTGGCAATCTTGAAGAATATATCTATTCTATCTATAAGGGTCTAAGGTTTTGTACCTAAGTTATTTTATAATTTGTATCTATCAACCTAAAAACATCTATCTAGACCTAAAACATCTTTTTAATTCCTAAGCAATTAAGCTAATTGTAATACTGTCTAGTCTTTGCCCCGTCAGAGACTTGAGAAGAAATAAAATCACTTGAGTAAATAGGAAGGGCATATTAGCAGCTTCCAAAAAATAGAAACTTGATAGAGACAGTCTGTTGCCTTAACAGACACCCAAAATTCTCTATAATGCTAGAGCATCATCTTCAGATATATGTGAAGCAGGAACTATTTAGGACTTGCTTACCCTGTATTGGCAGAGTTCAGCAATCAACTTGGCCTGTATTTGAGCTTGCCCATTTTAGGCAGAATTCTGTCTGTTGTGATGTAAGGGCATTTTCTTTATGCCTAGGTGGCTAGTTTACCACATTTGAAGCCATTTCCATATAGAGGTTATTCGATGCTCACCATCTTCTTTGAAGATGCTGGGTACTGCCAGGAGATGACATGTCCCATTGCCAAAGAATCTTTAAAATGATAAAAACATTTCTAAATGCCATATTCTGTAGGTCTCCGAGTTTTTGAAGACTTACCTATCTATATGTAATCGACCTGTCTACAAAATCATATCTATCTGTTAAACCTAGGATGTGTATTTCTGTGATAAATTAGGCTAGTGACTGACATGACCATGAGTTGATTAACTAACAATTAACTTGCATTATCTGATATCCTAAACAGTTTGTAATAGCAGTTTTAAAAGTATTGGAAATGAACCTTGTGTTTGTAAATGAGTTGTATGGGTACAGTATCTCACACCAGAATAAAAAGATACCATTGCAGACCATTACAGTTTCTTGTATGACTCAGTTTGTCAAAATAGCTAGAGTGTGACAAGGTTAGCAAAGAAAAGGAAGCCGGACATTCATTCTTTTTTTTTTTTATTAATTACACTTTATATACCCACTTTATATAATATACTTTATATATAAAGTATATATTATACTTTATAATATATAAAGTATGTATTATACTTTATAATACTTTATAATATATAAAGTATTAATTATACTTTATATACACTTTGTATCCCCCCATAAGCTCCTCCCTCCTCCCCTCCCAGTCTCACCCTCCCTCCCCCTTCTTCACGAATGCCTTTCCCCAAGTCCACTGATAGAGGAGGTCCTCCTCTCCTTCCTTCTGATCTTAGTCTATCAGATCATATTAGGAGTGGCTGCATTGTCATCTTCTGTGGTCTGGTAAGGCTGCTTCCCCCTCAGGGGTTGGTGATCGAAGAGCAGGCCAATCAGATTATGTCAGAGGCAGTCCCTCTTCCCATTACTATGTAACTTGGACACTAAAATGCCATGAGCTACATCTGTGCAGGGGTTCTAGGTTATCTCCATGCCTGGTACTTGGTTGAAGTATGAGTCTCTGGGAAGACCCCTGTGTTCAGATTTTCTGGTTCTGTTGTTCTCCTTGTGGGGTTCCTGTCCTCTCCAGCTCTTACTATTTCCCACTTCTTACATAAGGTTTCATGCACTCTGCCCAACAGTTGACCATAAGTCTCAGCGTCTGCTTTGATAGTCTGCAGGGCAGAGCCTTTCAGAGGCCCTCTGTGGCAGGTTCCTAGGTCGTTTCCTGTTTTTTTCTTTTTCTGATGTCCATCCTCTTTGCCTTTCAGGATGGGGATTGAGCCTTTTAGTCAGGGTCCTCTCTCTTGATTAGTTTCTTTAGATGTACAGATTTTAGTAGGTTTATCCTATGTTATATGTCTATAATGAGTGAGTATATACCATGTGTGTCTTTCTGCTTCTGGGACAGCTCACTCAGGATGATCCTTTCCAGGTCCCACCATTTACCTGCAAATTTCATGATTTCCTTATTTTTCATTGCAGAGTAAGATTCCATTGTGTAGATGTACCACAATTTCTGCATCCATTCTTCAGTTGAGGGGCATGTGGGCTGTTTCCAGCTTCTGGCTATTACAAATAAAGCTGCTACAAACATGGTTGAGCAAATCGGACATTCATTCTTAAGTCAGTCCCTGTCAGCCTGGATAGACCTTCAGTAAGGACATTCTGTAGGCTCTTTGTTTCACTCCCGAGCTCACTGTCTTCCTGCACTCTAAGACAGAAATCCCAGTTTCTGGTGTTTAGTATTTGGTTCTACAGCTGTGGCCCTAACTTAGTTGGCCAGAGACCATCCCAGTGGTTTGGGATTCCAGTGTAACCCTGAGCCCTTCTCAGGGTGAGCCCTTAAACCTTTAAATCATATTAACAAGAACCGTCAGTCAGAAGCAGAACTGCAGGAGTTAAAAAAGCAAGGTTAGTAAATTTGGAGACTTGCCCAGAACTGTAGACGCTGATGGAATTAGGTCTTTGTTTTGTGATCACCTATGTAGCTTTCTAATCAGTATCCCTGTGCTGTAAATTTTAATTCAACTTTTGTTACAGATTTTATAGGTTTTTAACCATATCAATAAATTCATAAATCCTGAAATACAGAATTATAATAGTCTTACACATTTGAGATAAGGTTTATAGCTTAGAAAAGTGTTTAGACAGTTAAATGAAACCAATATTCTATTTTTTAAAGCTGTTGCCTTGTTCTTTTTCCTATCTACCTATCTACCTATCTATCTATCTATCTATCTATCTATCTATCTATCTATCTATCTATCTATCTATCTCACAGTCAGGTGGCTTGCCTGACTTAGGATAGACTTTTTCCAGCTCTAGAGCCAGCTTTTCAATATGGGAGAACAGCAGAAAACAGTATTTCAACATTACCCACACCAAAAAACAAACAAACAAACAAACAAACAAACATTTGTATTGCTGCTAACCTGAATCCAGTGACCAGAAATAAAATTTGAGCCTTGGTTGTCAAAATGGCCAAGGCAAGTGGCAGTGGCAGATGGCAGATTTGAGCCCGGGTGGGGGAGGGGTGGAGAGGGAAGAGGAGGATGTACAAAGCTGCCCAGAGTGGCATGTGTGTTGCCCTAGCCTGGTGGCAGCAGCCAGAGGTTGGCTGTTACGTCTGCCTGTAACTGGGGACCCCAAGACATACAAAAGAGACAGAGACAGCAAAATAAAACAATACATACAGCACAGGCTAGAGGACTGTCCAGCCTACCCATGTCTTTTGTCTGTTTTAGGTGCCCCAGTTATGAACACAGAAAGACAGATAAAACACAAGACCCAATGCGGAGCAAAAATAATAGCAGGGTCAATGACAATTGGGGACATTCAGAGGTTCACCAGTTTAGTTTGTTTGTTTTTAACAATAGAAGGCCTCTTCTCTCTTGCCTCCCTGCACCTCCCTGCACAGCCCAGGTGCTGGGAACCTACCAGAGGCTTCTGAAGTGCTGAGCTGCCCTGGTTCAGTTAGGCCAGGCATCTGCGATTTCCAGCTTCCCTTAATACTTGGGCCTGGCTAATCTCTTGCCACTGGCATTGGGGAACACCAACCCCTCCGCTGTGGTGCAGCCTAGGCACTGAAACCCTGCTAATGGCCGCTCAGGTGCCGGGCCTCTGTTTGCTTAGCTCACAGCCTCGCCAGGGCGTGCCCGATGGAACTTCAAGTAAGCAGATGGGAGTGTGAGGCCTTGCCTGTGGCCCTGAGTGGGGAAGTATTGGATCTCGAGAGACCCTCACACACCCCGACGTGGGGAGCTCACAGACCAGAACACAGCCAGATACACAGACGGCACCTGTGACTTACAGAGGCCGCTCCATAAACGGAGTGAAGGGAGAGCAGTTCTTCACTCCTGGCTTCCTGAGGGAAGGGTCTGCCTTCTGAATTTCCGACTTCAGGTTTCGATCTTGATCTCACTGGGGAACTCCAAATATTAATTCCAAAGATTGAGGAGAAAGACTGCCTACCCAAACCATCATGCCCAAATTAATTAAAGCAAACAGTTAATAAAAGCAAGCTTTTTAAGATCCACATGCCCAGGCTGCCTTGCCCAGGTGAAGTTCCAGAGGTCAGTATTGGATGTGAGGAAGACAAGGTTTTCATAGCTCAGGGGTACGTGGTTTTCAAATGGGGGATTTGGTGGCAAAATAGGTGGGGTTACAGAAGCTGGACATAAGAGTAACGAGTCCCTAGGATGGCCTGGCACAAGACATGAGTACAAGGTGGTCTTAGCAGGGCTAGGGTCATAACTGCAGCTATTGGCTTCCTGTTCTCCTTGTTTTCCTCTATGTCTAGCAGGACTGAAGAACTCAATTCACGACTCTGAATAAAAACTAAGTAAGAGAAAAAATGTTTAGGGCAGTGTGGTCACATAGATGCACAAACTGATGCTGCTCCGTGGTGCTGCTCAGGGGAAGGTTTTTGTTGTAGATATGAGAGAAAATGAACTTCCAGAGGCACCTGGAAGAGTCCAGAGCAGAGAAAGTAGATGGAACATGGCAGAGGACTGGACATGGCCAGGGCTCTCTGCAGGGGCCAGGGAGAGAGACAGACAGACAGAGAGAAGCAGAGAGAAAGACAGACAGACACAGAGAGAGATAGAGAAAGAGGGAATGAAGCAGTGAGCTAGAGCGAGTTTAGTAGGGAAGGAGGTGAGCAGGCTCGGATGCTAGTGTGGGTTTTGAAATGTGTAACAGGTACCCATGATACTGAGGGAGCCTGGAGGCTGGCATGAGCTTTGTATAATTGACAACACAGGTAACTATATGCCCTTCTGCCAGGGGTAAGAGAAATGACTCCTTTGGTAGATGAGAACCATTTTCACAAGTTCCTGAGGAATGCTGGCTTCTTTCTAACCACCAGAAATCCTCTTACAGTCCAGGTTGAGCCCATTTCTGGATATCTGGATGGCCTTTTGGGAGTTGGGGGATGGGAGCTTCCTGTGGACCCAGCAGTGAGAACACTGGAAATGTCGTGTTGTATTCTATGAAGGAAGAAGAGTGTCTGCTTACTTACAGCCATTTGTCCACGCCACCCAGACAGGAGCTGGAGCATTTGTGACTCAGCCAGTGCTAATTTGCCCATCCAGAAAGGGGAAGGAGGAGAGGGTGTCTGTGGCCTTACCGCAGGACGCACCATGACTCCTGGTTTGAAAATGACAGGGTGGCTTGGAGGCAGGCCGGGGTAGGAATGGGGCCCATTATCCCTCAGGAAGGTCATGTTCCTGAGTCAGTAGCATAGGTAAACAGAGAGGATGGAGGCTCCTCTGCCCCATTCTGCCTCCCCTTCTGGCGGGGGTGGGGGACTGTAAGGTGAGCTAGGGTCAGAACAGTGGTGCTGTAATTGCTGAGGAGGTGACGGAGTCCTGGTGGTGGCTTCTCACATTGGACTGCAGCCCTGCCTCCCTCTTCTGTGTGCTCTGTGCACTACTGCAAAGGATGGGGCCTGAACAGACGGGCAAACTGCCATCTGGCTCTTCCTGAGGTTGCCATAGCGACTATCCCTTTGGTACCCTGGAATTGGTATCTGGCCTTTAGAGTCAGAATGAGTGACAGGGAAAGGTGCTTCCTGCTGGTTGCAGTGAGATGCTTCTCCTGCAGCTGGAGCATGGAGTGGTTTGTGCACGGTGTCCAGAGCCTGGCCTGGTGTCCAAGAGAATCAGTTCAGCTTTGCCTGGGCAAATTATAACTCTAGCATCATTAAAAGCAAAACACTGGGGGCTGGAGAGATGGCTCAGAGATTAAGAGCACTGGCTGCTCTTCCAAAGGTCCTGAGTTCAAATCCTAGCAACCACATGGTGGCTCACAATCATCTAAGAGGAGATCTGGTGCCCTCTTTTGGTAAAGAGGTGTACATGCAGACAGAACACTGTATACACTTAAAAAAAAATCTTGGGTTGGAGAGATGGCTCAAAGGTTAAGAACACTTGCTGTTCTTCCAAACGTCCTGAGTTCAATTCTCAGCACCTGCATGGTGGCTCATAACCATCTACAGTAAGATCTGGTGTGCTGGCAGAATGTTGTATAAAAAATAAATAAATCTTTAAAAAAAATCTTAAAAAAGTACTTTAAAAAAAGCGCAAAGCGTTGTTTGTCAGTCTGTCTCAGTGAAGACTATGGGTAGTAACTGTTGCCAGGCAGTGCCCTGTTCTGCCTTGTTGCCACACTTCATGCCAGTGTCACCTTGCTAAGCTGCCCTAAGAAGGGGCTTTCTGGGGTGCCAGCCTCCATCTTCCTCCCCTCCCCTCCTAGGCAAGGGCTTTCTCACTGAGCTACACCCCAGCCCTGAGGGTGGCTGGAAATGGTAGAAATTTATCCTCTTCTGGTTCCAGCAGAGGCCCACGGATAGCCTCTGTAGCCTGTGCTCTCAAGATCTCTGGCAAAGACTCTGTTCTGCTTTCTTTTCCTGTCTTTCTCCCGCCTTTCCCTCCATCTCTTCCTTCCTCCCTTCATTTCCTTTTAAAATCTTTTCCTTTTTGATTCAGGCCTCACATTTACTGCGCAGCAAAGGGTGGCCTCGTACCTCTGACACTGCCGTTCCCACCTACTTCCTGCTGAGACGACAGGCCTGGCTACCCTGCCCTATATTGTGTGGTGATGAGAATGGAGGCCAGAGCTTCAGGTGGGCCAAGATTGCTGGGGCGGGGGGGGGGGAGGGGGAGGGAATAACAAGACAAACAACATGGCAGAGGTCCTGAGAGCTCAGTCTTCAGTCACAGACAGATGACCGGAGTGCTGAAGAGGCGCCAGGGCCCGGTGGCAGGGTTGCTCCTTCCTTGTACCCTCTGAGGAAAGGAGGTCCTGAGAGCTCAGTCTTCAGTCACAGACAGATGACCTGAGTGCTGAAGAGGCGCCAGGGCCTGGTGGCAGGGTTGCTCCTTTCTTGTACCCTCTGAGGAAAGGTGGGTTTTAAGGCACAAGCTTGTGCCCTCTGCTGTACTGGCAGGAGGCAGAGAAGAGGGCGGGGTAGGATGTGGGCCTTTACCCTCTATGATGTGAGCTCGCTTGTCCAGGTGAGAGAGCCTGGCACCTGGGAGGCTCTGAGCTACAGACTGGCAGGCAACGCTCTCAGGAGGGCTGGCGGTCAGCATCTGAGAGGGGAGGGGCCGCTGCAGCCAGGGCTTGAGCAGCAGACCAGACTGGGCTCTAACCTTACGTCTCACACACACCTGACTCAAGACGTCTTCTTAGTCTCTGCAACCATGGCTGCTGACACAGCAATCCTTGGTTCCCTTTACGTTCTCATCCATGCAGACACCTTCTTTCCACTCATATAGAAACTGGCTGTTGAATTTAGCGCCCTCTCTAATCTAGTATTACTCTTTTTGTTTGTTTTGTTTTTCCAGACAGGTTTTCTCTATGTAGCCCTGGCGGCTGTCCTGACCAAGCTGGCCTCAAACTCAGAGATCTGCCTGCCTTTGCCTTCTGAGTGCTGGGCCTAAAGGCCTGTGTCACCATCCAGCCTTAGTGTACATCTTAGTAGCTAATTACAAGACTTCTCTTCGAAATGCAAAAATAACATTTATATTATGTGATGAAACTGAGGAAAAGTGGCTTATGAGATGTCAGTTGATTTAACCAAATAGGAATCCCCCTCCCCACAAATAAATAAATAAAACCCAGGCTGGACATTGCAGTGAGGCCAGTATCATGGGATCTTGGCACAGGAGCTGCGGCTTTCTGACCTGGGTCACCAGGGCTAACCCTTGAGAACATGACACAGATTCTGTGTCCAATCCTGTCTCTTCCTCCTGGAGAAGCAGCTACTGTTAGGGCCACCTGCCATAGACACACTCACTGTAGCCAACATATCTTTCCTTCCATCACGAAACTGCTTCCCCTTGAGCCAGGAGCCAAACCAGCGTCTCTGTCCTCAGATTGCTTCTGGGAAGTATTTGGTCACAGTGATAAAGTAACTGATACTGAAAATTGCTCTCAACAGTGGATTGTTACAGCAGTAAGCCTGACTGGTGTGGAGGCTTTTGGAACCAGTTTGTGAGGATGGAAGAATGTGTAACTATCGGATGAAGAAAACCTAGAGTGTTGGCAGCAGGGATTAGTGAGCCCTTGTGAGTGGGGGCGTGGAAGGCCAGGATGCCAACAGAGGAGAATAAGGGCACTATTGGGAGTTGTATCATTCGTGTTACACACATGAAAAAATGTTTTCTGTTTGTGTCCTGAAAATGTGAATGTGGTTAATTCAAAATTAACGAACTGGTTTGATGGTTGGGGGGGATTTCCTGGCGTCACAGCATTTGCACTGCAGCGTGGGTATTACCCACTGCATTTAGCCAGGTGTCTAATGAGAATTCAGAGCAAAAAGTATGACAGAAAGATGAGAAAATGTGCATCTGGATGCAGAAGGGAGTGTGTAAAGTCTCAAGGGCGTGGAGGGAGGGTTATAACTGCTTAAGAGATTTGTGATATGGCAGGGCAAGGCAGGGCAGAGCTGCAATCACAGTGGCCTCAGAAAACTTACGTTTTGCTAAGCTGCTGGCGTAAAAGCTCCCCGCACCTGACGACTCATCATGGTTTCTGCTGAACTGCTTGCACAACTCCCACTTCGACACCTGAGCTTTGGCTCAACTGCTTGCTAGCACAGAATGTCCAGCTTCGAGATAACAGGATGTGTCTACTCCTCTCAAAGCCCTAAATGCTCGGGGATACGCTTGGGTCCCAGATACCCGGGTGCAGTCCCAGCGGGCCTGAACAGAGACTTTCAATTGGCGCTGTGTCCAAGTGGCCTTCTCCTGTAACGGTGGCGCTACAGAGAAGCCAAGCACAGAAAAAGGTCTTGAAGACAAGACCTCACCCATGGAAAGCTCCAGGCCATAAATGTGAACACTCTTTTGGAAACCTTTCGTTTAAAAGGAGAGTCCAGGCAGGAGAGACAGCTCAGCTGGTAAAGGCACTTGTGGCCAAGAGGGCAGTTCAATCCCCTGGACACACATAGTGGAAGGAGAGTAGACATTATGCACGCATACACACCTACACACACAAATGTTATAATAATTTAAAAAATTTACAAGAAGAGCTCCTGAAAGACTCATGCCTGAGCCTCGCATGCCACTATAGGGGCTCCTGAGCCTATCAAGATCACCTGGAGGAATGTTTTCCCCAGTTAAACTGCCCAGACTTTTGGAGGCAGCAGCAGCTGAGGTAAGCAGGAGCCTGGACAGGTCTCAAGCCAGTAGCAGGCCTTGATAATGTTCACATGGTGCTATTTTTTATTTTTCCAGGTATGCAGAATGTAAGCATTATCGGGTCAGTGAAGCTTGTACCAGGGTCCCCCAAAGCAACTAGCATGTTTAGGCAACACGCGGCAAGAAAGGCTCTGAAGCTGTGGGCATGTGACGCTGGGAGCCAACTTGCAGCAGATCCCCGTATGCTGGAAACACCAGGGATCCTGGGAGATCCTCCAGTGAACACTGAGGGACTGAGTGGAGCCAGCCCAAGAGAGAGGTGGCATGTGCTAAGGTGTCGTGGCTACCCACGCCCAGCGCGGCCTACCGTGACCCCACACGTCTGCTATCCCGCCAACCCTCCTTCCTTAAATGGGACGGATAACTCTGTGCCCTTGAACATGGGAAGCATGACACATGCTAAGCACATGTGTGTGCCCTTGAGCTATGTCCCCAGGCCTTCACCTGTATCTTAAATGTTAACTGAGTTGAAAAAAACTGATTCTAGTCTTCCATCCAACAATAAAGATGGTTGCCGGATGCTACCTTCACCCCTTCGGCTGTGCGGGCTACAAAACTCCCAGGTACCCGTAGATTTGCTCTCCTGGGATCCAGCAAGGGTTGTGAGGGCCAGATGGTCCCAGTTGCCAGTACTTAGCTGGGTTTTTTGGCGTACATCTGTAGTTCCAGTGGTTTGTGAGGCTGAGACGGGAGAACTTCAGTAATGAAGTCTGAGTGCAGCCTGGGCGATACAGCGAGACTCTGTTCATCAAATGAAACATCAAATGAAAGCAAGGCATCCCAAGCTTTCTCCTCTGCCCGCCCAACTCGTGCAAACACATTTGGCACCTTGACTTTCTTCACCCAACCTCTTGGCACAGGTCACAGCTGATTTCCTCCCCAGAAGAAAGAACTTCTGTCTGTCTCAAGGCTCTGAAGGCCCCTCCATCCCCTTGTGTGCTCATGGTGAGATTCCTAGTCTCCGTGGGACTATGAACATCTGTCAGAGGATAACTTGTTAAAAACAGCCACAGTTGGGTGTGCTGGCCCATGCCTTTAATCCAGCACTCAAGGAGGCAGAGTCAGGTGGATGGCCAGCCTGGTCTACAAAATGAGTCCAGGACAGCCAAGGCTACACAGAGAAACCCTGTCTTGAAAAACCAAACCAACCAACCAACCAAACACCAAAAAACAAAACAAAACAAAAAAAAAACCCCAACAACAAAACCCATAACCAGTAAGGGGAGCAGGGGCTATCTCTGGCACGAACTCAGTGGCTAGCTCTCTGATCACCTCCCACTGAGGGTACAGCCCTTACCAGGCCACAGAGGAAGACAATGCAACCAGTCCTGAAGAGACCTGATAGGCTAGGGTCAGAGGGAAGGGAAGGAGGACCTTCCTTCTCAGTGGACTAGGGGAGGGACATAGGGGGAGAAGAGGAGGGAGGGAGGATTGGGAGGAAATGAGGGAGGGGGCAACAGCAGGGATACAAATTGTATAAATTGTAATAAATAATAGCAATAAAAAAGAAAAAACCCGTAACCATGAAACCATCATCTCACATTAAAAAGATTAACAACTGCCTGGTCATGCGAGCACAGGCTTGTTATCTTGGCACTCAGGATGCTAGGGCGGGAGGACCACTTCTGGCTGTAGAATGAGCTGGCTTCCAGGCAGCAGTCAGCTCACCAGTGCCACCCTGCCATCCGCACGCAAACACCCCCTGGGCTCACCTTGACGAACATTCTATGTGAATGAAGATGCCAACGAAGACAGCAAGGAGCTCTGCGAGGACGGCACGGGGGTGCTGTTAGTTTTCTGTTGCTGAGATAAAATGCCACGGCTAAAAGCCACTTAAAGAAAGTCTGTTTGGGCTTATGGTTCAGAGAGGTAAAGAGTCCATGGTGCTGGGCGGGAAGCAGGAAGCCAGGCGCGCATCTGGAACTGCAGGTATGAAGCAGAGTGAGCAAGTGGTGCGTGGAGGCAGCGGCTGCCCCTGCAGAAGGCCTGGCTTCGGTTCCCAGCGCCCACAGGGTGTCTTACAGCCATCCGCCACCCTGTCCACGGGAACCAGCACCCAACTCTGACCTCCATGGGCACCAGGCATGCGTGCAGGAAAAACACCCACATACATGAAAACAAACACATTAAATACATAAATGAATGAACAAATAAATAAATAAATAAATAAAAAACAGATTGCAAAGAGGGAATTGTCTTCTTTTTTTCATCAGCACCTGAGAGAAAGAAGCCAGATGATCACAGAGTTGGGGGGTCTAGGAGCTGTAGCTACTAGAGCTCAATGGTTGTTGCGACCCGCGTAACTGTCTTGCCAGCAAGAACGCACACGGACAAACAGGATCCTTCTGCAGCAGGCTTTATTATCATGCGATGAAAGGAGGAAGACCCCAGGCCCCAAAGTGGTGCTGTTTAAATAAGCCCTGATCGCACCTAAGTGACGTGGAGTGACGTGTCATACCCTGATTGGCTGCTTACTCATTACCCGTCTGACGGCCCGGGGTCGGCCAGCAGCTTGGCGCGCTATCGCATCCAGCACATGTGCCCCAAAGCTTGTTACCAGTACAGAGACCGGATGCTGGCGCCATCTTGTAATGGCGTCTGAACCTCGGCTCTCCACAAATGGTAGAACACCAACTTAGTCTGTTTAACCGCTACTCAGGTTTAACCTCCAAAACAAAAATAAGAATTTAAAAACAAGACAAATTGCTACAAAAGAAAGAGGCAATGACTCAATGACTCAAAATACATCTAGCAAAGGATTCAAGGAAGAGTGTGTTCTATACCTATCCTATTAAGATTTTTTCTTTTTTTTGCCATACTCCCAACTCGAGGGATACTTTATTAGATCAAACTAAAATTGTGTTAGTTATGTTTTTTAACTTTTATTAATTACATTTTATTCACTTTGTATCCCCCCATAAACTCCTTCCTCCTCCCCTCCCAGTCCCACCTTCCCTCTCCGTTTTTTAAAAAATTACGTGCACGTGTGTGAGTTAGTGTGGGTTTCTGCACCTGAGCGCAGGTGCCTGCAGAGGCCAGAGAGGTGTCAGGTCCCTTGGAGCTGGAGTTATAGGGCTTGTGAGCTGCCTGACTGATCTAGAAGTGTAAGCCAAACAAATACTTTCTTCCCCAACTTCCTCTTTGGTCCTGGTGTTTTGTCGCAGCAATAGAAACCCTAAGACACTGACTGCAGTTGCCAGCAACCCGACTCTGCAGGAATGGCAAGCATTCTTATCCACGGAGCCCTCTCTAGTATCCTTTTAAGAAAACAGGAAGGGAATGGTTACAAGCCACAATCGTGGCTTTAGTGGGCATTACATGGTCCTTTCTAAGTCCATCCCTGAGGCAGGCTTTACCCCCATTTCTGTCTGTTTGAAAGAGCTGGGCAATGCTGGCACTGGGGAGCTGGTCGTCTGGGCCACATAGCACTGAACAGATGGGAGAAAGCAGAGCCCCTCGGTCTCAGACTCTCAAGATGGATGTTGCTGTGTTGATTGCTGTTTGTTTTAAGAGGGCCTTTACATGGCTTGAAGCAGTTTGTCAGCAGGAAAATTAGATTGTCGAGAAGATGCCCCAGGGTCTGCCATTATGTTTCAACTGAGCTGCCGCTGAAACAGCACCCACACTGGGCTGCACAGCCCTGTCCTGGGGCGCCACTTTCATCACCACCAATCCTCAGATGCCGTATTATGGAGTAAGTCTCCCCCTCCCCGTGAATGTAGGTTACAGAATGGCCACAGGTGGCTGCAGGGCCACAGGGAGGCCAAGGACTTCCAGAGGCCTAACTGGAGGCCGGCCGATAGCTGACAGGGCATGCAAAGAAAGTCTATCACATAGAGCCTGGTGGAAGCCAGCGGAAGTTTTCTGAGTCGTTGGGGTCAGAAGCCTCTGTCAGCCTTAACTAGGCTTGCTCGACCCTGGCCTTTAATTGGTATACTAGGCAAGTAATTTATTCAGTGTGGCTACACCGGGAAAGGAACAGCCAGTGACATTCTCCTGCTGTGCTCCATGTCCATCTTTTGCATCCTGACATGAGACTTAAGCTCTGTTAGTTTTAAATAGAAACTAGAGTTAGGGGCACCTCAGCAGCCCCGGTCGCTGTGAGGTCCCCTGTCACCACACTCCACCTAGTCTGTCCTGTCTGAGTTCCAGAACTCCTGATGTTTCTCCCCAACAAACAAGCCTCTCTGGCTGGGACCAGGCTTCACTCTGTTCCTTTTCTCACCATGAAATTCCTGGGGGGAAATTTCATTTGTTTTCAGTGACTTATTGTAATGGTCTGATAGCCAAAAAGAGAGTCATTAGTGCCTCTTTATAGCATGGCTACATGGAGGGATTTTGATCTAGCAAGATGGCTGCTTTGGCACCGAATCACACCCAAAGACCTCCTAGGTCTGTGTGATCTGCCGGAATGACACACCTTTCATCCCTCTGGCTGCCCCTGCCTCCCTGAGTGCCGGGATTGCACTCCCCTCCAGCCCCCCAGGCTCTCACCATGCTTCCATGGTTGGAACAAGGAAAGAGCTGGAAGAAAATGCCACCCAGCTTGAGGTGTAGCGCTTCTGGCTTCCCCCAGCTGACGCTGCTTTTCCTTGTTAGTTAGTCTTCTCGGCAGGTTCAGTGAACCTTGATGAAGGCTAGAATACGGAGCTTCACCCCTGAGCAAACTGTGGCTTGGCTGATTGTATTACACAAACTCTCACTTAATGCTGTTAAAGATAAACCAAGAGAGGATGCAATCAGCTAATAAAGTGTCCTTGGCAGGGAGGTCCTTCGACGTCTGAGCCAATACCTGTTCAGGCGTTTTCATGAAACGGCTGAGGTTTATTTTATGTATCGTTCCCCCTTTCCTCCTTTCTTTCCTGTCTTCCTCCCTTTCTCTCCTTTTCTTCCTTTTTAAAGACAGGGTCTCAATATCCAGCCCCGACATCCTGGAACTCATTGTGCAGACAAGGCCAGCCTCAGACTCACAGAGATTTATTTGCCTGCCTAATTCTCTGGGGTGCTGAGGTTAAAGGCATGTACCACCTTGCTTGTTATGTAGCTGTCACAGGAAAGAATGCTCATATCACATGCAAAGATGGGCCCATGAGAACTAAAGCTGATTTTTCAATGGAAACTATGAAAGCCAGAAAGACTTCGGAAGATGTATTTTTCAGTTCTGAAAGATCACAGCTGCCAGCCCAGACCAGTATGCTTAGGAAACCCACCCATCTAAACGGAAGGATAAATAAAAATTTTCCACGATCTAGAAACACTTTAAAAGAATGTGTGGACCACTAGGCTAGCCCATAGGCTCTAGTTTTTCAAACACAACTTTATTTGGGGGTTCCTTAAAACTTATACTTCCCTTCCAACCCCCCAACCCCAGGTAGGTAAAACAAAACAAAACAAACAAACAAACAAACAAACAAAAAACCCACGTTGTAAGGAAAAGGGGACGGAGCCCTCTTTAATCCTTCCTGCTGGGTAGGGTCGTGGGATTCTTTTGGGGACAATAGCAATATCTATCATCAGGAAATCCAGAAGTCCAGGTAACCAGCAGATCAGCAAAGAGCAAATGCAGCAGGACGAACTGGCAGCAAGCAGTCCTCCTTCAGGCAGCCGAATCTTCTTCCTCTCGGCTGTCATATTTACACCCCTCAAGGTCCTCAGAATTCAACTAATTCCAGCTGGCAAAGAGGCCCTCAGAGCCTGCACAAAGCAAATAGCCTGCTTCTGTGGTCAGCCTGAATCAGCCCCATCTCCCACACCTGGGATTAAAACAAAAACATGTTTACATCCACAGCACTAGCCTTCCAGAGGACACTGGAAGAGAGACTGTGAACTGAAGAACAGGAAAAAGCCAGGGAGTTATAGGGGCAAAACATAAAATTTGAGGCTCATCGAGCTCTTACAAAGCTCCCCAAACAAACAGACAGACAGACAGACAAACAGTAACAGGCTATTGTTGCTGACCTTGGTTGCCCAACAGAACTAGATTATATGACCTGTTGCTGGAGACCCAACACATTTTAGTCATTGGACATAGAAACTGATTTCCGAGTTGCCAGGAAACTCTCTAGCTACTGGCTAGCTTTCACAGTGCTGGAATAGGCTACGCAGGTGCCGAGGGAGGAAAGGGTGTCAGTGGGCTTACGAAGCAGCGGCCCTGTGCGATCCAGCACAGCATGCCAGCTTGTACAGCAATGGCATGAAGGCTATGGGGTAACCAACTGCTCTGGATTGGATTTGAGGCCTGCTCTACAGGAGGAAGTTCATGGCTAACACTGGAAAATCGGGAAAAATGTCTAGTGTGGTGGTTTGATCGAGAATTCCCCATAGGCTTCGTATGTTTGAATGCTTGGTAGTTTGGTGGGAACTGTTTGGGAAGGATTGGGAGGCATGGCTTTTTTGGAGGAGGCATGTTCCTGGGAGCCGGCTTCAAGGTTTGAAAATCAGACGCCATTCCCTGTTAGCCCCCTCTCTTCCTCCTACATGCAGAGAAGGTTGTAAGTCCTCAGCTACTGCTCTAGCGTCGTGCCTGCCTGCCTGATGGTCATAGACTCACCCTCTGACACAGTAACCCTCCAATAAACTCTGCTTCTCTCAGTTGCTTTAGCCATGGTATCTTATCTCGGCAGTATAAAGTTGCAAGCCCTAGGAGGGGACCTAGAACTGTTGTTTGTTAAATGGATATGTTGTCAAAATGCCTACGAAATGTTTATATTTATACGTAGAATACTGCTTCCTTCAACCTTGGCCAGTGGCCAGCAGTTTATGCAGCACCTCATAACTGCTCAGTGTGCTGAGAATTAATGGCCAATGAGCAATCAGCCTAAACAGGATGTGTGTAACAATCCCCCTTGCCCACACCACAGTCTCAGGAAATATCATGGAAGGGGAAGAGAATGTCAAGTTAGAGGATGGAGGGAGTGCTGTGAACGCTGTCTCCTGGGCATGACATGGCTGTTGTATTCATGAACTCTCTTCGGTCACAGGCTCAAGAGTTACACAGGGTCCAGCCAAAAAGAACAGACAATATTTCCATTGGCAGCACTGGTTGAACCCAGTGAGTTACACACACACACACACACACACACACACACAAAATGGGGAGTGGACATGTTAGGGATACCTGGGGTAGTAAGAATGGGGAGTTGTGGTGGATAGGATCAACATAGTCTATTAAAGTAAAACAAAATTCTAAAAGTAGAAATTAACATGTATACACATATAAATGAAATGTAAAAATTAAGGCAAAGAGTAAATTCTACAATCACTAAGCAGGTATGAAGTTGTTCTAGCTCCTTCCAAACTTACATTTCCTTTGAATATAACACAACATTAAACCTATTTTCTAAATTATTTTGTGTTAAACTGTTTAAACTTTCTCACTGTAATGAGCACTGTTCCCTTACATGTTCATTGATTTGATTTTTGAGCTGAAAACAAAATAAAAAATATTAATTAAAAATCAATTAATGTATCAAATACAATACCACTTGACACTTTGAAGCTGTCAGGGAAAAGCACAGTTAAGGTCCACAGTTTTGAAAACCTAGGGAAAGACAAAGATTTTCTGAAAAGGGCTCCAATAGCCCCAAAAACAATACCATGCACCCACAAAAACAAAAGAAACCACTGTGAAGGAACTTAATAACTACAATATATGTTGAACTCAAAAGTAAAAACCCAAATAATACAATCAACAAACAGGCAAGTGACTTGAGCAGCTAGTTCCCGATAAAAGCACAAATAACCAATACATACACCAACAAATGTACAATGTCCTTAGCCATCATGGAAATAGAAATTAAAACTACACTGATACTCATTTTCACCCTAGTCAGAGTCGGTCTAAGAACAACACTCAACTGCACTCAACTGAATGGATTCTCCATCTTGCTCTAGCCAACATGGCTATCTATCATCAAGAAAAAGGTTCTGCTGAGGGAAAAGGACCCTTCAGTGAGGTTTGTTGTCAGTGGTGATTAATATTTACTAATAATTATCTTTTAGTAAAGCTGCTGTTAGTCCTAAACAGCTGTATACCCAAATCACCACACAGAGATTGGGTTTATTTAGTTATCTAGAACACAATGCTGGGCAATAGTTACTCCATCCTAAACCTCCAAGCCCTCATAGTTTCCTAACATTTAGATTTCCCACATTATACTTGCCTTTTGTGAAATCTTAGGTCTGGTTCATGCTCCACGTCCTCCAAAACCTCTCCTCCAGCTAGGTCTCCAAGCTCTCTCTCCTCTTGCCCCTTCTCCCACTCCTTTCTTGCCCTCTAGCTCCTCCCCTCTTTCCTGTCCTTTGGCTCCTCCCAGCTCAACATTATGTCTAGTTGCTTTATTTGGAAGTTTACACCAAGTTGAGCCAGGATGCTTAGAATGAGTATCACAATGCAATATCCGGATTGAAACCAGAGAGTGGGGGGTAGAAATCAGCATTTGAATGAACAAGGGTAAGGTGTATACATTTTAAAAGAACATTATACCAACAGAGGTTGATGGTAAATAGTGCCATGGAAGTAAGTGTGAAGATAACTAAAAAAAAAAAA
>REGO01000055.1:5721271-5735531 GCA_010120015.1 Rhombomys opimus | reverse complement strand
TAAATAGCTGACGGGATCAAAGAAAACACACCACAAACTCTGCACATTCATGCTAATCATGGCTGTTTACCGCACCCAAGAGTGTGCTTAGTCTAGAAGTCAACCAACACATGAATTCATAATTATGCTGTGGTATGCATACACAACAGAGCTTTATCCACCTATAAAGAAATATGATATCATCTGCAAGGAAATGGATGGAACTCATTTTGGTCAGCAACAGAAGCTAGGCTCAGAAAGACATATATCACACCTTTTCTCTTATTGGTGGATTCAGGATTGAAGCAGGAGACACAGATACATGGGGGGGTTGGCAGCAGTGCAGTGCGAGCTGCATGTGGTGGTGACAACCCAACAAGATGTGTTATCTTGTTGCCAATTTAAAAGAGAAAAAGGAACTGACAAAACAAATTATTACTGCTTGGCTCCCTCCTCCTGTGTGTACCGGCCTTGAGATAATTGTGTCTTCCTTTGAGCTAACCTTTGCAGGACTGAACCTTTGAGATGGAGATGGTGGACTTGAAGACAGTCTGGAGGCATTGCTGGGGTTGGGGTAGATCAAAGGCAGTACACACTTAGAGTGTAACATGGGTGTCTCGGTGTGTACAGCATTTGCCTGGCAACTGTGAGGATCTGAGTTCAGATTCCAGTGAAAAGCCGGGCTTGGGGTGGAAGTCTGTCATCCCAGCGATGACTGAAGGTGAGAAGTTTCCCGGAAGCCAAGTGGCCAGCTAGCCTGCAACACAGGTGAAATCCAGGCCAAGGAAACCCTCGTTCTGACCTCATTTGTGTTGCTGTTATAAGATATTCTGACACAAAGCATCTTGAGGGGGAGAGAGAGCGTTTTTGACCTCACAGTTCCAGGTTACAATCCATCACCACGAGAAAGCCAAGGCAGGAACTTCAAATAGCTAGTTCTAACACACGGCACTGAAGAGAGAGAAAGGAATGCATACCTGTTTGCCCTTGGCCTGATCTCCACCTTGTCTACTTGACAGCTGCCATGTCCTGGCTCTTTCCTCCTCAAGTAACTTAGGACTATCACCCCGCACCCCACCCAGGCCAAGCCAGTGTAGACAATCCCACCTTGACTCGTTCTCCCTGGGCGACTCTACGTTGTGTCCAGTTGACAATTAAAGCTGACCATCAAATGAAACTATAAAATTTGCAGATAAAGTGATTGAACTGGAAACCTCATAATGAATGAGTGAGTGAGCCAGACAGAAGAGACAAGTGTCGTGTGTTCTTATTCACATGTGGATCTTGGCATGCTTGGAGCACCCGGAGAATACAGAAAACTAGGAAAGGGCTGTGTTGGGGAAGGTAACAGTCTTATTGGAGGGACATAATGGAATACAGGTGATATGCCAGGGAAAGGGGGAATCGTGAGGAGGGAAGCTGTGGTGGATTAAACAAGAATAGCCTCCAGAGGCTCATAGATTTGAATGCTTAGTTTTAGGGAGCGGCACTGTTAGGATGAAGAGAGTGCCAGGACGCAGCAGCTGTCAACAAGTCTCTAGGCAGGGGTTACTGAACTGTAAGAGTGGAGAAATCAGGGTGAACACGTGCATGCAGACGGTCAGTGTTGGGGTGGGTGTGACCTCATTGGAGGAAGTCTGTCAGTGGGCGTGGCCTTTGGGGCTTTCAGAAGCTCAAGCCAGGCGCAGTGTCTCCCTCTTTCTGCAGATGGTAGATCCAGATGTAGAACCCTCAGTTCTCCAGCACCGTGCTGTCTGCCTGTGTGCTGCCGTGCTTCCCGTGTTGACCGACAGTGGACTAAATGCCTGAGACTGTAAGCAAGCCCCAGGCAAGTGCTGTCCTTTATGAGAGCTGCTGCTGTCACGTGTTTCTTCACGCAATAGAACACTGGCCAAGACAGAGATTTGAGTGAGGAGAGGTCAGAGGCAGGATTCCAAGCAAGGGACAGATCCCCTGGAGCCATCCTGGACCCCAAACAATTCAGGATATTGCACTGCTCTTGATTACCTCCCAGAACTTGATGGTAGAAAAAAGTCGTTGATAGTCTCACCTCAGTGTGAACCCAGTGAAGCAAGGTGTGCCCAAGGGTGTAATAGTGGCATGAATGTTTGGGGTTACCAATTGCTTTCTGGATTTAAGGCAATGGTTCTCAGCCTCCTGAATGCTGTGCCCCTTTAACACAGTTTCTTATGTTGTGGTGACTCCCAGTGATAAAATCCTTTCATTGCTCCTTCAGAACTGTGATTTGGCTGCTGTGAAGCGTAACGTACATATCTGATCTGCAGGAGATCTGATAAGTGGAGACTCCACAGGAGTTGTGACCTAGCATTGAGAACCGCCGGTTGAAGACCTGCTGCACAGAAGGAAACCTGTGGTTGGGAGACTCACAGCCCACAAGGTTGAACGTATTACTTTTTTAAAGAATTATTTTATTTTACTTACATTGTGTTTTGCCTTCACGTATGTCTGTGCAAGTGTGGACATTATGGAAACTGGAGTTACAGACAGTTGTGAGCTGCCATGTGGGTGCTGGGATTTGAACCTGGGTCCTTTGGAAGAGCAGCCAGTGCCCTTAACTGCTGAGCCTCTCTCTAGGCCCTGAACTTACTACTGTTATTTTGGTAACTGGACACAGTGTGTAACTGACGTTTAAATTTGTACCTCTATACCTGTAGATTAGCTTAGTTCTCAGACTTCATCAGATAGATTTCTTTGTGCAGTGGATAACGGCAAATAAAGGAACTCATAACTGACCAAAGTGCAGAGAGTAAGTGTGCATGGGTGCCCACCAACAGAAAGGATAGCTGTATCGCCCCTTTCCTCCCCGCAAGACTTCGGGACCACTAAGGAAGAAGAGGCAGAAAGACTTTGAGAGCTGGAGGTTGGGCAAGACCAGAGCAAATCGGTGTCTTCTGAGCATGACAGGACAGCTGCACTCATGAACCCACAGTGGCTGTGAGTGCCCACAGGAAGATAGCATTCCAGCAAAGAGTGCGGAGGTTCCCATAAGCTGCTGCCCCTCCCTCACTGAGGAGCTGTTGACAGCTGACAGCTTCTGTGCGGAGGAGGGTCGGCTTTCTTTAAAAATGTTCCCCTGGTAGGTCAGCCAAGCTTGTTTAAATAACAGCAGGAGCAACAGAAAAATCAAAATAAAAAACACCCAAAGAAAACTAAAACAAAAACAAAAAATCCATAAAGTTGGGAGGGGGGAAATGGGGATGGTTCTTGGGGAAATAAAGGGAAGAAGCAGGCGATGAATAGAATCAAAATACATTGTATGCATGTATGAAATTCTCAAAAGATTAATAGAAATAGTTTTAAAGCTGTCACAGTTCTATCTTAAAAATAAAAAAGGGGGAACTCACCAGAGCACCCACACCTAAAGTTTCCTCCTGATTTCTATGTACTTACCATGCATGCATTCAAATGTCTAACATACACAAACACACCCCCACAGTAAATGAACACACTTAAAGAATCACTTTGTTCACCTTGATTTTCATTCATTATTTCCAACAATTTTATTTTCTCTCCCTGAAGAAATCAGGGAACTTTATAGACTTAGAACTCTGTATCGCTTTAGGACAGGATAGAAATGGGGATGTGGGAAGAGTTGGGCTCACCATCGCTCAACTTTTTTCTCACTAACAAACTGCCCGTGAGGGCCCTCCGCATCAGGTGGCAAAAGTGCCAAGTACACGGGGGTCTCTGCCCCTTCTTCCGGGCTTTTGGTGGCTTTGGGTCCCGCCATGTCGGTTCTCACCCACCCAGGGCAGCAGGCATTCAGGAGGATCTTGTCCCCTCCCCTCTGCTCGTGGAGTTTCCTGGCGTGGATTCTGGACAGGACTGTCACCCCGATCTTGGTCACCGCATATGCACTGCTAGGCCAGCCTTCTTGCGAATGCACTCCTTTCTTCGTATCTCCCACAAACTTGTTCATGAGCTCCACCAGCTCCTGCTCTGTGATGGTCTCGCTTCGGAACTTCTGCTGCAGCTCTGGGCTGCAGTTCTTCAGGGCCTCGAGACTTATTATGCTCGATATATTGACCACTCGGCCTAAGATACAAAACGTAAGCACAGAAGCGATGAGTTCCAAGCAGCAGGGGACTTAGCACAGAAAGTTCTCACTTGAGAAGATGCCAGCAGTGGGGGTTTGAAGAGGAGTACACACAGAGAACAGCATGGTAGCACAAGGCAAGCTTGAGGCAGACTGAGTGGGCAAGGAGCATTGGAAAGGGCTTCCCTCCAGAGCTACAGAACAGAGCCTTGAGCAGTGCTGGAATCTTCAGGGAGGGTAGGCAGGGACAGAGGGCAGAAGTTAAAATTGTACGTGGCTACTTTAAAAGTTGTAACTTGATGTCCCAATAACACAGAGACAACTGTGTCACCCACAGTCTAAAGGAGATGTCTTTGATGCCTCCATTGAATCACTGAGATGGGATTTTCTGTGAAGGGCCAATGGGGAAAAGAATTCACACTAGTTATTTTTACCCATTCTCCCATTCTATGCTCCTGTCACCATAACTAACCTGCCCCTGTGGGAAAAGGAGGGGCTAGCTTCAGTGGGGTGAGAGGCCTGCAGAGAAGGCCACCTGAGGGAGGCTGGCTCACTGGCCAAATTGATTTGTACTATTAGAAGAATTTATAATGAAAGAGATATGATAGTTTGTCCTGTGCGTATATATGATAAGTCATGTGCAGGTCGCTGGAAAGCTAAAATGAGCCTGGAGGAACGTGGAGTCAGCTTAGAGCAACTTCTGCAAAGTGTGCTATGGGCTTGGGTTTCACACTGAAGGGTTTTAGGTGGGGAATAGTGGAGTCAGCTTAGAGCAACCTCTGCAAAGTGTGCTATGGGCTTGGGTTTCACACTGAAGGGTTTTAGGTGGGGAATAGCGAGGCAGGCAACAGGAGCGGAGAGGAAAAGGCCCAGGAGACCTGGTACCTGCATTGCAACTGAGGGCCTTGTGCAGAGCTGAGCTGACGGGCAGGGGACTCTTCGGCAGCATGCAGGGTCTGACCCCGAGGGGAGGGTGCTCTGAGGAGTTTGGATTGAGGGAGTATGTTATGAGGAGGTAGGAAGGCAAAGGATGTGTGTATGGAGGAGAAGGGAGTTCTGCAAGTGCTCAAAGCAGGTGGAAGAATTTTCTGGATGGTGCGTCCTGTCCAGTTGGTAGGTGCTGGTGAAAGCACAAGCCTAAGCAGGGCCACTCAGCCTGTAGGGCCTGGACACACAGAGGGCATGGGACTAATGGACTTTTGAACCAGGATGTGAAGGAGGAAAATGGGGCAGATATACAAATCATGACACCACGGTGAGCTTAGCCGGTGATGGGGAAGCAATGACAGAATGGAGGCCCGGCAGGGAGGTCTGTTGGAGGGGGAGAAGAAGCTGGACCTGGAATAAAGATGCCAGGCTGACCCCAGGAGGGCAGACCCCAGGAAGGCAGAGCAGATCACCACCAGACTCACCTTGGGGTTTTATTAGAGGAAGTAGCTTTGTACAGACAGCCTGGGTACCAAAAAAGTTGGTTTTCATTGCTGCTTCTGCTTGAAGGTAAAAGTGGGTGAGATCAGTGCCTTTATAGGGAGGAGGAGAGAGAGAACAGTAATGAAGAACACTCATTAGTCAGAACTTGATAGGAATTTTAATTCAGAACATGGCTGCCCTGGCAAGAGAGCACATCCAAAGACCTTCTAGGTCTGTGTGATCTGGCTGGAATAAAAACATACCTTTAATCCAGGAGACAGTGGCAAGCGGATCCGGGTTTAAGGCCAGCCTGGTGTAGAGCAAGTTTTAGGGAAAGAAAAGCTTAGGTCCAGGCTTGGTGGTGCATGCCTTTAATCCCAGCACTCAGGAGACAGAGCCATGCAGATCTCTGAGTTCTAGTCAGTTCTGTTCAGGCATTTGAGTCAATGAGTTGAGAGGCAGTGTAGTTTGAGTTTGTGGCAGTTCATGGAACTCAGAGGCGGTTTTACCGGGAGGGTTTTACAGAGACAGTCACAGAGGGAAAAAAAAAAAAAAAAAGCTAGACACAGGTAAAGACAGAACAAGCCAAAGAATGAGAAGGAGCCAGAGATTAGAACATATTGCCAAAGAAAGTATGAAGCCAAACATTGAAATTCAGTGAGAAGCCAAGAAAATCTAATTTGAATCAGTCAGCTTGAAGAGGAGTTTTGAGCCAGGCAGCTGAACTGAACCAGCCAGCCCGAGTTCAGAAAGAAGTAGAAAGGGTGAGCTTATTCAGCTGTAAGTCTCAGAGGCCAAAAACATTCTAGGTCTGTATTAGAGTGTACAGACTAGGCCTAGGTTAGCAGACAGAGGGAGTAAGCCTCTGAAACAATAATTAAATCAGGAAAATAGAAGATACCTATACCCCTGTCTCTCAACATGGTTGGAAAGAAAACCCAACATAATTGGGGAAAGCCATAAAAGGAGAAAGCCCACCAACATTGCAGAAATCAGAGGATATCTGACAAAAGCTTTGCAGAGGAGAGGAGACACCTGACAGAAGGCCTCAGAGGAGACATTCATCTGGGATTGTCTCCAGAGGAAGCTTCCATTCTTATAGTTTGTCTGCGTGGCCTGAGAGGCAGGAGAGACTCAAAACCTAGAGCAAGGAACAATGCAGGAGCCTGCGACAGCTAACCAAAGTAAGCCAAAGACACTTTAATTATATAGAATGCTTTTCCTGCATTAAAAAAATGGGAAACTCCATTTCAGATCCCTTGATAGCTAGCACGGGAGTGGGGAGTTGGAGACATTGCTTGAAAAAGACACTGCAACTTACTGCAGCTACGACCACTGGAGCAAGCCCCTCCCTACTTTCAACTATAATCTGTATATACTTCCTCTCTGAAAACGTTGAAAAATAACTGTGAAACAAGAAAAAAAAAAAAACACAAGAGGTAGAAAAAAATAGCTATACGACAAGAAAAACTGGCTGTGATAGTACAAAGGCTTACGAGACAAGAGACCGGGGAAGTAAGAGAACAGGAAGTGCTTAATTATGAACACAGGGTACCTAACGAAACTGAGGATCAAGACAGACAGCCCATTGACAATGGGTAAGAAGCCTGGCTCACTGGCATGGAGCCTGCCCTGCTTGCTGGAGCCTGCCAGGCTCACTGGCATGGAGCCTGCCCTGCTTGCTGGAACCTGCCAGGCTCATTGGCATGGAGCCTGCTGGGCTCGATGGCATGTAGCTGGGCATGGGATGCATGTGCCTAAAAGTCTAGTGTGAGTGTGGATTCATAAAGATCTAATGTACCCTGACAGACAGAAAGGGGGAATATGATTACCTGAAAGACGCTGGATTGTAGGGAAAAAACCTGCTGAATTAGATCAGCCTGTGTACTTTAAAGATGTTTTACCATCAGAATGGAAACCAGGGAATGTGTTACATTGAGGAAGAGATTTCCACAGGTGATGAAATACTGTAGGCTCCATCAAAACTGATAAAGATCCGATCCGAATAGGAGAAGCTTCCACATGAAAGGCACAACTCAAGGAAGGAGGAGAAGCAGAAAGACAGCAACACAGACTACGCAGAGAGCTGATGACCCTGCATGGAGACAGCTCAACCAACCAGCTTAAGCGGGACAGATAGTCATCAGGCAGGCAGACTGGAAAGCCTTGGGGCTGAAATGGACTGTTGCTGAAGGACAGATGATGATGGGGCTTGCAGTTATAGAGGATCATCACACCAACGGATTTTTCATAAGGAGGTTTGGACTATTGAGTTTGTAGGATTGATAATTGTTACTGTTGTAAAAGTTAAACTGTGTACAGTTTTTTGCTTAAACAGGAAGGGGGAAGATGTAGAGAAATTTTAATTTAGAACATGGCTGCTCTGGCAAGAAATCAGATCCAAAGACCTTCTAGGTCTGTGTGATCCGGCAGCAATACAGACATACTTTTAACTCCAGGAGACAGAGACAAGCAGATCTCTGAGTTCAAAGCCAAGTTAACAATCAAATCAGGTGAATAAATCACTGTTACTTTATAACAGTGGACTTGGAGTCTAGTTAGGTAAGTCCTACTGTGGTGTTTTGGATAAGGATGGTCCCCACAGGCTCATACATTTGATTGCTTGGTCACCAGGGAGCGGGACTGTTTGGGAAGGACTCTGAGGTAAGGCCTTGCTGGAGGTGTGCCCCTGGAAGCAGGCTTTGAGGCTTCAAAAGCCCACGCCAGGCCCAGTCTCTGCCACCTCCCTGCAGAGCAGCATGTCAAGCCCTTGGCCACTGCTGCAGCGCCATGCCTGCCTGCTGCTCTATGTGGTGATTATGGGCTTAAAAACGTACATTCCCAATTGTGCGCTCCCTGTTGTGATCACGCCTCCGTCGTCACGTCTCTTTGTAAGAGATCAGGAACCACAACACGTACCAACAAGTACTTGCTTTGAGAAAGCTGTGTCCCACGGTTCACCCCAGGAGTCAAGCACTTCTCCAGGCTGTGACAGACCTTTCCCTATTTCTTACTTACTTCTAAATCAGTAAGAACTAAGCCCACCTGGCCGTAAGGTCCAGTCAGAGACATCCACTGACATAAACCCGCGACTCGGACCGAGACTCAGGCCCGATCAGCGCTTGCAAGTCTCCTTGAGTGGAATCTCTCAGGCTCTGATGTGAGGGATAGTCACGCCATCTCGTGAACGCATTCCTAAGAATACTTCAAGTGCTAGAACTATCTTGGGCAAAATTGGTCTCTGGACCAGCCTGAAATTCTTATTCAGTGTCAAGCTATAGGTTAACTGCCAGGCCTTTTAACTGCTGTCTCTCTGCTTCTGTAAACAACGCTTGCAGATGTCCAGAGCTGTCTTTCTGTTGATGTCACAACTGTATTTTTTGCCTTTAAAAACTCAAACCAACTGGCAGTTGGGGCTGCTTCCTGCTGATCTGCTTGGGATACCGCCAGGAGCAG
This sequence comes from Rhombomys opimus, assembly GCA_010120015.1. Classification (NCBI taxonomy): domain Eukaryota; kingdom Metazoa; phylum Chordata; class Mammalia; order Rodentia; family Muridae; genus Rhombomys; species Rhombomys opimus. The sequence continues at coordinate 5,726,629 of REGO01000055.1, read as the reverse complement.
TTAATAAAGACTCCATTCAACTTAAGGCCTAGAGGGAATTCTCCAGGCACCCTATAACACTGGAATATTCACCCTCTCCTTCCTGAAGCTCCGAACTTATCTTGCTCCCCTCGAGGAGCCTGCTGTGGTCCCCACACGCCAGAGGTGCCCTCCATCGCATCCATCCCCCTGCACTTCAAGGCCAAGAGCAGACCCACCTGGCTGGGCCTTGAAGAAGTCTCTGTTTCTCGGTGGCTTATTCTTGGGCCAGGTGCCGATGCCCGCGTTGTTGACCAGCACGTTGAGGCCCCCGTACTCCCTGCGCAGAAAGTCGCGCAGCGCGCGGATGCTCTGCAGGTCGTCGATGTCCAGCGGGTGGAAGCGTGGGCTCAGGCCCTCCGCCTGCAGCTGCTGCACGGCCGCCCGGCCCCGCGCCTCGTCCCGCGCCGTGAGCACCACGTCCCCCGAGAACTTCCGACACAGCTCACGCGTGATGGCGAAGCCGATGCCCTTGTTAGCCCCGGTCACCAGCGCCACGCGGCTGCAGGACGGCATAGCTGAGCGGTCAGTCAGAGGCACCTGCCAGAAGAGCGGACTCAGCCGACTTCAGGCTACTAAGATGTTGGGCTTGAGATGTCTGTGTGAACATCCAGAGACCTTAGGGACCTTAGGCCCAGAGCCCAGACACTGGAGCAGTCTTACGCAGTGTTCTTGGCAAGAATCAGTGGAGTCTCAGAGCAAACAAGACCAGCGAGTCTGAGTTGTAAGGGTGAGGTGTCTCTCGCAGCGAGATACCCAGTCTCTCAGTGGCTCATTGCCTTCATTGGTGAGTGTATAGTCAACCGTGCTACACTTGTTGGCGTTCTGCATGGACTCAGTTTTACGACAGCTTACGACAAGAGAAATTGGGCAGTTTGTCCTAGTCAGAACGTGGAATGCCTTAATGGAAAGTTGAAACAAGGGAGATGGAAGAGGCCGGGCGAGCCATCCACACCTAGGGCTTTTAGGAGATAGTGGTTGGGCTGATCTGGAAAGGAAACACCAAGGAAACGAAGCCTAGACCTTGTCAAAACAGCTTTGCGGCCTGGCGGTTGCTCACCTGGCAGAGCCGTCCAGTTGGCCATGTGGCTAGGTCTGACGTTTCACATCTGTGTCTCTGCCCTGAACTCCTGGGGGGCCCCAGCGTTCCTTGTTGCCTCAAGAAATGGGAGCTGTCCTGGCCGTTTTTCTTTCTTTTTTCCTTGTTCTGGAGTTTATAACATTTCTCTGCAAATGAAGCCAGTCTTTCCAGCCAGTATAGAATGAGGTGTAAGGAATGAATGGGGACCCGAGGGCTGCTCACTGCTGGCAGGAAAGAAAACTGGCTGATCGTGGCCAGAGTTTCCGTAAAGGGGAGGAAACATTTTTCAGTTCCCACAGGTTTTTACACCTGGGTGCTGGCAAGCTAACCCTGCCCCTGCACTCAGAATGGCTGCTTCCAGGCCGCAGAGCGGCCCCTGTAGAGAGCTTTAGAGGGCAGCGGGGTGCACTGTTTGCTTGAGTTTTAGTTTAAAAGTTTGTATTACTGTCTGCTGCCTGTTGAACAGTTCCCTATGCTCCGTACCCTCCTCTGTCCTGCCCCCACTACTCCTTTCTTCCCCTAGTGTGCCTTTGTTCTGCTTTGACGTCACATGGGTCCCTACTAAACCTTGGATCCATAAATGGGAAAAGGCATGTGATGTTCGTCTTTCTGAGGCTTAGTTTGCTGCTTAATAGGATTATCTCCAGCTGCATCCACTTTCCTGTAAACGATAAGACTTCTTTATAGCTGAAAATTTTCCACTGCGTGTGTGCGATCCTTTATCCCTTCCTCTGCTGTGAGGTACCTAGATCGGTTCTGTAACTGTCACTGTAAACTGTGGCCTCAGTAAGCAGTGCTGTGCAAGCGTCTCTAGTAACCTTCAGTGCTCCGGGTGGAGACCCAGCGCTGCCACAGCAGAGCAATAGGGTGGATTAGTTTTTTATTTTTTGGGAAGCCTCCTGTCTTAGGGTTTTATTGTTGTAAAGACACACCATGACCATGGCAACCCTTATAAGAGAGAACATTTCACTGAGGCTGGCTCATGGTTTAGATGTTTAGTTAACTGTCATTGTGGCAGGAAGCATGGCAGCACTCAGGCAGACATGGTGCTGGAGAGTAGCTGAGAGTTCTACATCCAAATGGTGGGCAGCAGGAAGAGAGAGAGTCCCTGGGTTTGGCTTGAGCATCTGAAACTTCAAATCCCACCCATAGTGACACGCCTCCAAGGCCACACCTTCTCCAACAAGGCCACACCTCCTAAGAGTGTCACTCCCTGAGCCTCTGGGGGCCATTTTCATTGACACCACCACAGCTCCACAGCTGTCAGTAGTGACACGCCCACCAGCAGTAGCTATGGATTCTTCTTGCTGTTACTTGTTTTAAGAAATTTTTGTTTATTTTATGTTTATGTGTATGAGTGTTTTGCTGGCATGTATGTGTATTCACCAAGTGTATGCCTGGTGCCAGTGGAAGCCAGAAGAGGGCCTCAGACTCTCTGGAACTGGAATTACAGATAGTTCCGAGTCTCTACGTAGGTACTGGGAACCGAACCTGCAAGAACAGCCAGTGCTCCTAACTGCTGAGCCATCTCTCCAGCCTCTCTTTGTTCCCTTAATAATTCTAACTAGGGTAAGATGGATTCTTAGTACAGTTTTAACTTGCATTTCACTGAGGCCAAATGAGAGTGAACATTAGATGTTTATTGGCCATTCGTATTTTTAAAAAATATTTTATTTAGTTATTATTTATAAGCTCTCATATGCATAAAATAATAAACCTTTAAAAAAAGAAATTCAGCCTTATTTGTAGTAGTCATGTGTAAAGTGTCATATTCATGTGTCAGTGGCCACTGTATGCATCAATGCAGATATGAAGTATCTGTCATTGCTAAATGTTGTTACTTAGCTTTGCTGAAGACAGATTGCAATTGTTTTGCTCCTTAAAATTAGTTTCTTAACAAAAGGTTAAAAACAAGAAGAAAGATCCCATCTTCCCCACAATGGAAGTATTTGTTGTTGTTTTTAGATGTGTCCTGTGTAGCTGAGGCTAGCCCTGAACTGGTTATGCATCTGAAGACAACCTTGAACTTCTGATGCTTTGCTTCTGCCTCTGATGTGCTGGGTTTACAGGTACATGGTACCATGCTCAGCTTCAAATAAAATTTTTATTGGGATAATTACAGATTGACATAGTTTCCAGGAAGAATCTTGGAAATTCCTTAGCCTTTCACCGGCTCCCTAGATTTTGCAAAGCTGTGGTACAGCATCCTTTCATAAAATGATGGCAAAACAATCCACCAAGTGTGTTCTGAGTACTCTCGTTTTGTGTCTTTATTTATGTATATTTAATTCTACATGATTTTATCACATACGCAAGTTTTTTATCCACCACAGTCAAGACAAAGGATACTTCAGCCCAACGGTTCTTGCCACCCTTCTTGTGGACAACTGCTGATCTCTTGCTTCCAGCTCAGCTGCATCTTCTGGAAGCCAGGTGTCTGCTCCTGTGTTTACAGTCTTGTTATGTCAGCAGCGTTGCATGGGTGACACACTGAAGTTAGCTCCAGCTGTCAACTTGACACAAACCTAGAGACACTTGGGAAGAGTGACCCTCAGTTGCAGGATTGCCCCTCAGATTGGCCTGTGGGAGTGTGTCTGAGTCCTACGGTTGCCACTGTGGTGATGAAACACTTTGGCCAAATGTCTTGGGGAGGAAAGGGTTTATTTCAGTATGAACTTCCAGATTACAGTCCATCACTGAGGAAATTCAGGTCAGGAACTCTAACAGGGCAGGAACCTGGAGGCAGGAGCTGAGTCCATGGAGGGTGCCACTTACTGGCTTGCTCCTCATTGCTTTCTTATAGAACCCAGGACCACCAGGATGGACCACCAGGATGGACCACCATAATGGGCTGGGCCCTTCCCATCAATCACTAACTAAGAAATGCTTACAGGTGGAAATTAGGAAGGCATTTCTCTCAATTGAGGTTCCTTCCTTTTAGATGACTCTACCTTGTATCAAGTTGACATAAAACTATCCAATACTCTCTCTCTCTGTGTGTGTGTGTGTGTGTGTGTGTGTGTGTGTGTGTGTTTGTTTGTTTACAGGGTTTGGAGGCATTTTCTTGATTGCTAATTGGTGTAGGAGGGCCCAGCCCACTGTGGGCAGAGCCATCCCTAGGCTTAAAAGCAACTGAACATGAGCCTGGAAGAAAGCCAGTAAGCAGGAGTCCATCATGGTCTCTGGTCTAGTTTCTCTTCAGTCTCCTGCCTTCCTCCATGAGAGACAACTTGTGAACAAACTCGTTCCTTACAAAGACACTTTTGTTTTGTAACAGTGCAAGAAGCACACTTTCTTTTTTTTTTTTTTATTTATTTTATTTTACTTTTTTGAAACAGGGTATTTATATTCCAGGACAGTTCTTGCCGTCCTGGAATTCCCTATGTAGACTAGGTTGGCCCCAAACTCACAGAGATTCTCCTGCCTCTGCCGCCTAAGCACTGGGATTAAAGACACCTGGCTCATCAGCATCATTTTCTTTTTTACTCTGCAATTCAGAGACTTTGAACTTTTCCTCCCTTATTTCACTATCTGTCATTGGCTGACCCCTCCGTAAGACACCAGCTCTTTTCTTCTGTAGCTAGGACGAGCCCTTGTTAGAAGGGCGTGCGTGGGTTAACTTCAATCAAAGAGAAAGGAGCATCCCCTTGTGGAGTAGAGGCGGTCCGGGAGGCTCGGACCACAGGCAGGCCCACTGTGCCCTGTTGCAGCCCACTAGGCCAGCGCCACCTCTTGGCCAGCCTTCCCTGCCTGTGGGTGCCCTCGCTGCTCCCCCTGCTCAGTGAAGGAGAGCACCCACAGGGCAGCCAGCGCTGAGGCCAAGGCGGAGTGAGCAGTCTGTAGCTGCCCAAGCGCATGAAAGCCCTGACAGAACAAAATATCCTAGATAAAGAATGGTCCATTTTCTGCGTGAGAAGACTTCCATGATCCGTGCCACCGCCGGAAACCATGTTCATGACCCGCGCTGGGGCTGGCTGCTCGGGGCAGGGACACTTCTTTCACAGTGGTATCAATGACTCATAAATGGGACAGCTTCTGCGTCACCCCCCCCCCCCCCCGCCGCCGCCGAAACAGCGCAGCAGACAGAAAACGACTGAAGGGAGTCCCTAAAAACTGTGATAAAGCTGCAGAAGCATAGCTCCTCACAATTGCTGGCCCCGGCAGCGCGGTGGAGAAGGTCTCAAGCTTTCTTTCAGGGGCTGCCGCAAGGACTTTGCCGGTGTTCCAATAAGTATGGGGGCGACACGAATTGGACTTGG
>REGO01000055.1:5693869-5721196 GCA_010120015.1 Rhombomys opimus | reverse complement strand
TTAATTAAAAATGTTTTTTGGGGGAGAGGAAGGGCGCAAGGGTGTGAAGGTGGACCAGGGAGGAATGACACCCAAGTTCGATCAGGGTGCATTGTATGAAATTCCCAAGTCATTAATGAAAATATTATGCAAGAAAAGAAAGCCGATGGACATTCCTTCTAGCAGCCTGCAAACCCCCAATTCAGTAGAAAAGAAGTAAGAAAAGCAGGACAGGAGGCCATCAGAGAGAGCTCACTCCATGCAAGGCAGCCTGGCTACAGTGAGGGTCCTGGCAAAGTTGCAAAGTCCAGACACCTGTGGATCTGACTCTCAGCTCGGCTTCTCCTAGTGTTGGTGGAAATGCTAGAGCGGCGTGGCCCACGGGGCTAGACTCTCCAGAAAAATGGCAGAGAAAACACGTGAATTAGTGATGTTGGCGCAAAAGCCAACTCTCACCTCAGCGCTGCACAAACGTGATTGTTATTTGGGTAGAAATGAGTGACTCCCTAATTTTTTAAAAAAGTTTCTGTTTTTATTTTAGTTGACGTATAATGATTATTTATGCCTGAGGGAAACCGATTTTTAAAAATTAATTTATTTACTTTACAATCTGATCTCAGCTTCTCCTCCCTCCTCCCCTCCCAGTCCCTCCCGTTTACCTGACCTCCCTGCCATCCTCCTGTTCTCCCTTCCTCTTCAGAAAAGGCTTAGAAAAAGAGACCTCCCATGGTCATGAACCTGCTTGGTATATCAAGTTGCAGTAGGACTTTTGTTGTGGCTAGACAAGGCAGCCCAGTTAGGGGAAAGGGATCCAAAGACCGGCCACAGAGTCAGAGACAGCCCCTGCTCCTGCTGTTAGGAACCCCACATGAAGACTGAGCTGCACATATGTGCAGACGGCCTAGGTCTGGCCCATGCATGCTCTCTGTTTGGTGGTTCAGTCTCTGTGAGCCCCTATGGGTCCAGTTAGCTGATTCTATATGTTTTCTTGTGATCTCCTTGACTTCCCTGGCTCCTTCAATCCTTCATCTTCCTCTTCAATAGAATTCCCCAAGCTCCACCTACTGTTAGCCTGTGGTCTCTGCATCTGTTTCCATCAGTCGCTGGGTGAAGCCTCTCAGAAGACAGTTATGCTAGGCTCCTGTCTTAAGCATGGCAGAGTAACATTAATATTGTCAGGGGTTGGCTCTCTCCCATGGGGTAGGTCTCAGGTTGGGCCAGGTATTGGTTGGTCATTCTCTCAATTGATGCTGCATTTTCACTCCTGCACATCTTGTTGGTAGGAGAAAGTGTGGGCCTAAGGTTTTGTGGCTGGGTTGGTGTCCCAGTTCTCCATGAGAAGTCTTTTCTGGTTACAGAAGATGGCTATGTCAGGCTCGGTATCTCCCATTGCTGGGAGTCTTAGCTAGGCCACCCTCGTGGATTCCTGGGAGTTCCCACTAGGTTCTAGCTCGTCTCAAAGATGCCTTTGATCCCCATTTATTCCAGTTCTCTTTCCCCATCCTTCCATCTTGCATCAACTTGATCTCTCCCACCCCTCCCCCACCCAGTTTCCTCCATCCATTCCACCCCTCTGCCTGACTATCCTATTTCCCCTTCTCAGTGAGATTCAGATTCAAGCGTCCTCTCTGGGGTCCTTCTTGTTACTTAGCTTCTCTGTGTCTGTGTACCGTAGCATGGCTATTCTGCACTTCATGGCTAATATCCACGTATAAGTGAGTGCCTACCATGTGTGTCTTTGTGGGTCTGGGTTACCTCACTCAGGGTGATCTTTTCTAGTTCCATCCATTTGCCTGCAAGTTTTGTGATGTCATTTGTTTTTAATAGCTGAGTAGTATTCCATTGTGTAAATGTACCACATTTTATTTATCCATTCTTCAGTTGAGGGACATCTGGGTTGTTTTCAGTTTCTGGCTATTACAAATAAAGCTGCTATGAACATAGTTGAGCAAGTTCCTTGTGGTACGGTGGAACCTTTTTTGGGTATATTCACAGGAGTAATATAGCTGAGTCATGAAGTAGAAAAATTTCCAATTTTCTGAGAAACCACCAAATTGATTTCCAAAGCTGTTATACAAGTTTACATTCCCACCAGCAGTGGAAGATGGTTCTCTCTTACTCCACATCCTCTCCAGCATGTGTTGTCACTTGAGCTTTTGATCCTGGCCATTCTGACAGGTGTAAAATGGAATCTCAGAGTTGTTTTGATTTGCATTTCCTGGATGACCAAGATTGTCGAGCATTTCTTTATGTTACAGGTTCAGGAATAGCTGCTTACTGAGCACTCAGACAGCAGACTGAACCCAACAGCTGTTTATTGAACATTAAATAGGAACTGACTGGCCAGGGTCGTAATCCGCACTCAGGAGCCAGACTATGACTTGGGTCTGCTCATAAAACATGTTTTTTTGTTTTGTTTTTTTAGACAAAAAACTGTAGCCAGGTAACAAAACTGTAACCAGGTGCAGGAAACAAACCATAACCAGGTAACAAAACATGAAACCAGGTATCCAGGTGCAGGAAGCAACATTACATCATTTTGACAAGCTAGATAAAAGGTTTTTAACTGACCTTTAATTTGATTGGCTCTGCAGTTGGGGGACTTCATAGAGTGTCCAGGTAACAAAGTATAGAAAGTTTGAGAAATGAAACCATAGAAACATAGTTGGAGGCAAAATGGCTTCTGATATGCTAAAGGCTACAGCAGGTGTTAACAGAGGAGCAATAGTTGGGCTAAGAACTAGAGCAGGTCTCAACAGAGTTTAAGCAGGTTACAACATTTATGCTTCTCAGCCATTAGTGATTTCTCTATTGAAAATGCTCTATTTAGCTCTGTACCCCATTTTTGGGTTATTTGGTTTGTTGGTGTTTAATTTCTTGAGTTTTTTTTTAAATATATATTCTGGATATTTGCCCTCTGTCAGATGTAGAGTTGGTGAAGATCTCCTAATTTGTAGGTTGCCATTTTGTCCTATTGACAGTGTCTTTTTTTTTTAATTTTTATCAGTTACATTTTATTAATTCTGTATCCCAGCCGTGCCCCGAACCCTCATTCCCTCCCAGTCCCTTCCTCCCTCCCTCATCAACACTGTGCCCCTTTCCAAGTCCACTGATAGGGGGGGACCTCCCCCCATTCATCTGATCCTGTTTTGACAGTGTCTTTTGCTTTACAGAAGCTTTTCAATTTCATGAGGTCCTATTTATTGGTTGTTGCTCTTGGAGCCTGTGCTGTTGGAATTCTGTTCAGGAAGTTGTCTCCTGTGCCAATGAGTTCAGGGCTCTTCTCCACTTTCTCTTCTATGGGATATAGTGTGTCTGGCTTTATGTTGAGGTCTTTGATCCACTTGGACTTTAACTTTGTTTAGGGTGATAAATATGGATCTATTTGCACTTTCCTACCCTGTACATATTCAGTTAGACCAGCACCATTTGCTGAAGATGCTTTCTTTTTTTCTATTGTATAGTTTTGGCTTCTTTGCCAGAAATCAAAGTCCATAGTTATGTGGGTTTACTTCTGGGTCTTTGATTCCATTGATCAACCTGTTGGTTTTAATGCCAATAACATGCAGCTTATATTACTATTGCTCTGTACCACAGCTTGAAATCAGGGGAGGAGATGCCTCCACCGGTTCTGAGTGGCCTGGAGTTCTGGTAATTAGTCTTTAGGTCTAGTAGGCTGTCTCCCCTGGGGTTTTTGTGGCCTGTGTGGACTCTGGGGCTTGGGGCGCTACCCCAGCCTTTGAAATCCCTAATACCAGTGTGGTCCCTGTCACTGGCAGGCCTCTGGAAATGTAGGTCAGGTTGTGAGCTGGACAATGAAGTCCAGGGTGTGGGGTGTGTCCAGGGGAATACGGCGGGCTAGGCCGTGGGGCGGGGTCTTACCTGGTTGTCCTTGATGCAGCAGACCTCCAGGAATGCAGGCAGCATGGTGGGGTGGAGGATGGAACATAGGGTACCGGTGCGGTTTACCAGTATTGGATGTGCTTTCAGGGAAGCTGGCAGGCAGGGGCTTGTGGGGAGGAGGGACTTACCTGGTGTCCCTGTTGCCAGCAGTCTTCGGAGAAAGCAGGCAGAGTAGGGCAGGATGTGGGTGCAGTTTGCTGCTGTTGGGGTGCCTTCAGGGGGTGAGACCCTAATTTTTACCACAAACATACCAGCATCATCTTCAGGTGACTGTTGACCGTCCCTCAGCCCTTTGTAGATAGTGTGCTTCTGATTGCAGCTGGTAATCCTTTCCTTTTCTGTTCCTTCAGACAGTAGCTTGCTGTGTAACTCCTGGCCATCCTGGAGCGCCCTTTGTAGACCAGTCTGGTCTCAGGCTTCCGGAAATCCTCCTGCCTTTGCCTCCCAAGGGCTTGGATTCGAAACACTACCAGGCAGGCTGGCTGGAGTTGGCTATTTGATGGTTAACCTCCACTGTTACTTCTAATCTATCCTCTGGATGCCTCTGGCTGGCTTCCTCCCACTGCTGTTCGCTGTCTCCTTTATTTCTATCATCAGTGCAGTGTTACTTAGGGAGGCCTCTTCATCCTCCTTGTCCTTTGTATGAGACCCCAGCTCCTTCCTGTCCTCTCTCCCCCATGCCTCCTTATGATGGGAGTGTGTCAAGTCTTCCCACCACTTTTAAACTCTCGAGTTTATTGTCTGTTGCTCTTAATGACTTAATGGATAGCTCCTAATGTGTCCCCGTGTGCCACGTGCTCATCTTAGGCTGTCAAGCAGAACCCTTCAGTCTCACTGACCTCTTACAGGGAACCCTCGAGATCCGATTTTGAAGCAGCCTGGCTAATGTAACCAGATGCTATTTGTTATGATTAAGAATCCGCCACAACATATTTAATAGAAGGAAAGACGTTTATTGTGGAAGGAGGGAGGGGGAGAGAATGGGGAAGGGAGAGGTGCCCCAGAAAGATAGGGGGAGAGAAACCAATCAAGTCAGAGAGAGGGCCCGCAGTGACTGGCAGGATTCTTTATATCTGGAGCTCGCCTGATTTGCACCTGCTGGGGGGCAGGTGATGACGTCAGAGGATTCTAGGCAAGCTAGAGGCATACTCTTGGGATCAGCTTGTTAAGTAACATTATGTTCTTCCCTTTTTAATTAAAAATGGAAAACTTAGGAAGGGGTGGAGAGAGAGAGAAAAAAAAGAGCACAAAAGTGTCCAGATTATATGGTGAGATGGAAGGGAAGCCCCTGCCCTGGAAAGCTCAAGGTAGAGGGTGGGTTTGCCAGCCATGTCTGGCAGCAGGTGGGGACTGAGGGATGCTGGGAGAACCAGGAGCTGCTTGCCCCAGGTCTGAGGCACAACATACAAATCTTCTGTTGATAATAAATGGATTGGGGCAGAGTCATCAATCCTCTTCCTGCTGACATTGGGGTGGAGATAGGATACCAAAATGCTGGAATGTTGACCAATTCCAGGAACAGAAGGCTGTCCTATTTGCTGTTCAGGATCTGTGAGAACAGCTGTGGCTATCAAAAAGGAAGATTTGGTTTCTTTGTATGTCATGTAAATATGCTTCTGTTTTAATCCCAAGTGTGGGATTTCAGTTGGGCTGTAGTTTGTCCACACCTATTAATTGTCACATTTGGGTCCTAATGTTAGACCATATCAGCCTTCCACATGCCCCATGGAGAGGGGCATGGTCTAGGACTCAGTATAAATATGGGAGCTGAGAAAGACGAGGTGTGTGGTGAGGCATTCAGTGTGGTGTTCAGTGCTGGGGTGTGGTGTGTGGCTCTTTGGAGCAGACAGAGGGAGAGAAATGCTTTGGGTACATTGGCGTGAGGGAGATTGCTAGCTGTGTCTGCAGTTGACAAAGATTGGTATAGCCCTAAAAGAACCCTGTGACCCTAAACAGCCATGAGAAGTAAAGGGGTCTGTATCCACTAACCTTTTCTTTCTCCTACTGAAGAGCTTAAGTCAGCTTGGGTGACGCCATTTTGAGATGAGAAGCCATTTTGTGCACACCTGTGACCGGGGGCTGAACTCAAGTTCCAGGAAAAAACACAGAATCTACAGTTGGCAGAAAACAGAGTGAACTTCCCTAGCATTGGCCAATCAGAGCAAAGTGAAACATTCCCCTATGTTCCAGATGTACTTTCAGATAGTTTAAAATAGCAGTTATGGTTAAGCTTTAGCTACCAAACCAATCGTAGTAAGGGTTACCTTGCTCCTATGATTTAACCCAATTCTGTAATGCCAAGGCATGGAAACCCCCCCCCACTCCCCGCTTGTAGTTTTTCCCTTTAAAAACCCTGTTCACCTAGGCCTCAAAGTCCCACTTCCCTACTGCTTCGTCCGTAAGACTTGGGTCCCAAGTTCGATTGCTCTCACAATAAAGATCTCTTGCTCTTACAACAAAGAGCAATATGCTTTATTGCTTTATTGCTTTATTGCTTTATTGCTTTATTGCTTTATTGCTTTATTGCTTTATTGCTTTATTGCTTTATGCTTACACAATAAAGATCTCTTGCTCTTGGTGGTCTCTGAGGGTCTCAGGGCATAACACTACTTAAGGTTGGGGGGGTTGGTGTAAGGGAGGCAGAGGCCTCAATACCCCAAAAAAAGAATTTTGAAAAAGAGGGCTGCAGGCTAGAAAGAAAATGCAGGTCCATCTGACTGTAAGCCGGGAGCACCAGTGGGTAGCAGCTTTGGCACTATCTTGGATGTAGAAAACATCTGGACAAAGATACTGGCACTTATATAAGGGCAGAAGACAGGTTAAGTAGGTTAAGGGGAAAATTGTTTTTCTTGGGTGTACTTTTGAAATTTTTTGGCCCATGGACTTTCAGGTCCATGGTCTTGGTAGCTGGGGGTAGAAGGAGTCCCCAAACCAGGGAAATGTGGGAGGAATCCTATTAGTGAACTTTTTAAAAAGTCTTTTATTTACATTTCTTATGTCTCTTTCTCCCTACTCCACCCTCCAACCTCTTCCAGCCTCTCCAACCTCTTCCAACACCCCAACACCAGGCAGAAGAGAGAAAGGGTTAGTGGGAAAGGGGGCGCAATTCTTAGCTGCTTCCTGCTGGTCAGGTTCATCGTGTTCCTTGGAGCCAGTCCAGTCCTTGTTTCAGGAGATCTCCAACTTCTTGTTTCACTGCATCAACAGCAGCAGGAGCAGCAAGGGGAAGCAGCAGCCTTGTTCTTTCTCAGAACTTTCCACATTCTCTGGGCTCTGGTGTTTATTCTCTCTCCAGAGTCCTCTGATTTAAACTATTTGCACCTGGCAAAGAGCACCTCTCAGAGCCCATATGAAGCAATACTTTGCTGCTGTGGACCATCTGAATCATTCCCACATCTGACACCTGGGACCCAAACAAAAACCTGTTTATATCCACAACACTTCCCCCCTTTCTGTTTAAAAACAAACGGCTCTTCTTTTAATTTAAATGGAACTTGTTGTTGCTTTCTTAAAGGAGATGATCAAGGAACCAAACCCTTTCTGGATGGATAGTTTCTTTCATACACTGATGACACTTAGTTGCTCTTGTCTAGATCAGCTTGTACTTGTTGCGTTGATTGTCAAGCTTGGTTCCTAGTGGCCTAATTTTCGGAGAAAGAAATGGCCTATTTGCTTCTCTGGCCGAACAAGTCCACGCACCGGCCATTTTAAGCCGTTTTAAGGCTTCATTGAGCATTTCCCAATCTAGAACTTTTAGAGGCTATTGGAAAAGCTAAATTGTGATAATCTTGTAGTCCAAGGCTGCTCCTCTGGCACCTCAGTTTGTTCAAGCTTAACCCGTTTTCTTGAGATGGGCTGTTTCTCTTTAGCCCTTTTGGCCTGTACAGCTTTCTGCTTCTCCCGACCCCCCAGGCTGCTCAGAGGCTGTGGGAACTGGACAGAGAAAGTGCACCAAGCAGGGCTGGGCGGCAATTATGGAGAGTTCTGGCCCTTAGTTACCAGCTGCTCTTCCTTTGCCAATGCGCTTTTGCTTTCCAAGCATTTCCACTTCTACCCGAAAATTTTCTAGTTGCATTGCCAACTCTGCAATCCTTTCCAATTGTTCAACCATGCTCCTATCCTTTTTAAAAAATGGAATGCAGGAAGACAATGAAACAAAATCAGAATTCCCTCCGGGAGTCAAGCAGGACTAAAACCAGCAGTAGCAGCTGCAGTGAACCTTATGCTTGTATCCTGAAAGGTATACTCATCTTTCCGTACCCTACTGTCTCCTCTATGGCATTACCCATTATACTTAAAAAAAACAAAACAAAACAAAAAAACCTCTTTAAAAAATATTTTCTTTTAAGATTTGTTATTTACGCAGTATTCTGCCTGCATGTACACCTGCACACCAGAAGAGGGCACCATATCTCACAGATGATTATGAGCCCCCATGTGGTTGCTGGGAATTGAACTCAGGACTTTTGGAAGAGTCCCTTTTTAAAACTCTTTTATTCGCATTTCTTGTATCTTTTTCTCCCTACTCCACACCCCAAACCCCTCCAACACCAGGTAGGAGAAAGGGTTAATGGGAAAGGGGGCACAGTGCTCTTAGCTGCTTCCTGCTGATCAGGGTCCTCAGATTCCTTGGAGCCAGCTCAGTTCTTGTTTCAGGAGATCTCCAACTTCTTGTCTCACTGAATCAACAGCAGCAGGAGCAGCAGTGGGGAAGCAGCAGCCTTGTTCTTTCTCCTCTCCACATTCTCTGGGCTCTGGCGTTTATTCTCTCTCTAGAATCCTCAGATCTAAACTATCTGCAGCTGGCAAAGAACTTCTCTCAGAGCCTGCAGGAGGCAAATAGTCTGCTGCTGTGGACCATCTGAATCATTCCCACATCTGACACCTGGGCGCCCCAGAAATACAGAAAGAAGGAGAGAAACTGAGGAAGTCAGAGAAAGAAAGGGCCGGCAAGCATCAGAGGGACCTTTATAAGTGGAGCTCGCCTGGCTTGCAACTGGTGGGGGCAGGTGATGATGTCAGAGGTTGCTAGGCAACTTAGAAGCAGGCTTCTAAGTTGATACTGGCTTGTACACTAACATTACACTATTTCTAAAACCAGGGAAGTATGCTCACTGAGTTAAGGATCTGCGTGTAGGATCTGCCAATCTCTCTCCTTCCCTCCAATCTTCCCTCTTCTATCCTGTCCTGCTTTCTTTTCCTTTGTTCTCCTGTTTTTCTCCTCTCCTGACCAGGACCAGAAAGCCCTGAGCTCTAACCTCAGGGCAGCTTTTCAGAGGACAGCATCTCCCGAGGTGCTGCCCTCTGTGCCAGGCTTGCCTGGCTCTCCTGCCTGTTGCTGTCCAGGAGGCAGCAGGATCTGGGACTGCTCTGTTTCTTCTACCACTCTGAAATCTCCGAGATCTCTATCTCATTCCTCTTGGCTACACCAGAGTTCAGACAGAGCCCAGCACACAACTGTATTTTATACATTACATGTTTACTGATGGATATGCTACATAGTGTTTGTGTGGAGGGCAGCCGAGGGCAGAGAGATGTGGTCCTTCCCCACTGGCCTCATGACAGTCGGTGCTTTTGTGCAGCTAGGAGTCAAACCTTTGGTTGTATAGACTGTTGTAGGAAGAAAAAAAACCACAACCCCTGGCATCTGATCCAAGGGCCTTGAATTAAGAACTTTTCTTTTTGTTCTCTCTTTCTTTCTTTTTTTTTTTTTTTTTCCTTTTTAAACAAGACATCATCAAATAAAACTTCTGGCAGAGACTATATGCAGAAATGGCTTCTATTCCATGAAGAAATGGTCTACGATTTCCTGTGTGTAGCTGGAGGTCACTGTGTGAGTTTAAATGGATGTGGTTATGAGGACACAACTCCAGCCTGCAGAATTTCCTCAGGCAAAACTGAAAAGCAAAATAGAGCCTCCTAGAACCTCCTGACAAAGTAGATCTGAGCCAGGCATAGTAGCCTGGAATGCCAGTGCTCTCTCTTGTAAGACCTGGGGTCTCACAGCTCAGGAGTTCAAGATCACGCCCTTTCCAGAAACTCCCCCAGACCAAGACTCGTTGCAAAAGCAAGAGGTTTATTAACCATTGCACAATGGGGTCACCCCTGCTGGTCAGCAAAGAGTGGCACCGGGAGACAAAGGCCTTTAGGTTTTTAAAAGAAAAATTGCGGGAGATTTGAAGTTGCAGTTTTGGCAATTTAGGATTGGATGAGGAAGCTGTAAAGTAAGATAATTGGTTAGTCTTAGGTGCTCAAGCTTGGCCAGTCCTGCCAAGTGTGGATGCAGCTGCAATTGAAGGTGGTGGTGGTTAGCTCATCCTTGAAGATTAGGGCTGCAGGCTCTTGGCTGGAGGTCAACAGCTACTCAGAAGAAGTCTAGGTTTGTTGCTAAGAAACTCTATCTCAAAGACAAGGCTCTGGTCCTTCTTTTTGCTGAGTGAAGATCATTGCTTGCTTGCCTTTTTTTATATCTGTCCCTACAGATAGGGTCACATTCCTCCATTCTCTGGAAAGGTACTAAGAGGCTTTAGCTTAACCTGGACCTAAAACTCAAAACTATAGGCTTTAGAAGACATACAGGTTACAAAGTTAGTCTAACCCTTTCACTCTCTTAGGTGATTTGCAAGTTTAAGGGAAGCTTGGACTATATATAAGAGTACACACACACACACACACACACACACACACACACACACACACAGAGACACACGGTTTGATGGCTTCAGTTTCAGAATCTCATTAACTTTAGTATTAATGGGTATGTAAAATGTAAGTTGTAAAACAAATTTGAAAAGAAGCTGGGCATGGTGGTGCACACCTTTAATCAATCCCAGCACCCAGGAGGCAGAGGCAGGGGGATCTCTGTGAGTTCAAGGCCAGCCTGGTCTACAAAGCGAGTCCAGGACAGCATGGCTACACAGAGAAACCCTGTCTTGAAGAAACAAATTTCATTTTAGTTGTTTTAGAATTTAAGGTAAAAAAAAATCCTTAAAAAATCCCTAGTGTTTATGACTTGTGCATATGTGTGGTGTCTGCGCACACACACTTTCCCACTACACCTTTTCAGTGTTTTTTTAGGATTTATTTTGTGTGTATCGACCTTTTGCTTGTGTTTAAGTCTGTGCAGCACGTGTGTGCAGTGTCCACAGAATTCAGAAGAGGGCCTCCATTATGTGGGTGCTGGGACTTGAACCCAGGTCCTCTGCAGAAGTAGGCAGTGCTCTAACTGCTGCACCCTCTTTCCACCCCGCACTCACTTTTCTGCGGTGCCTGCTGGTCTCGCTGGCCCCAGGGCTTCCTGGGTTTCTCCTGTCTGCCTTCCCACCTACCCACAGGAGGTAGGATTACAGGCACACGCTGCTGAAAGGGTTAGGCTAACTTTGTGACCTCTATGTCTTCTAAAGCCTATAGTTTTGAGTTTTAGGTCCAGGTTAAGCTAAAGCCTCTTAGTACCTTTCCAGAGAATGGAGGAATGTGACCCTATCTGTGAGGACAGATATAAACAAACAAACAAAAAACAAACAAACAAACAAAAAAAAAAACCAAGCAAGCAATGACCTTCACTCAGCAACAAGAAGGACCAGACTCTTGTCTTTGAGATAGTGTTTCTTAGCAACCAACCCTTCTGAGTAGCTCCTGACCTCCAGCCAAAAGTCCACAGCCCCAGTCTTCAAGGATGAGCTAACCACCCCCACCTTCAATTGCAGCTGCATCCACACTTGGCAGGACTGGCCAAGCTTGAGCACCTAAGACTAACCAATTATCTTACTTTATAGCTTCCTCATCCAATCCTAAATTGCCAAAACTACAACTTCAAATTTCCCACAATTTTTCTTTTAAAAACCTAAAGGCCTTTGTCTCCCGGTGCCACTCCTTGCTGACTGGCAGGGGTGACCCCATTGGGCAATGGTTAATAAACCTCTTCGAGTCACGTGGTCTGTGGGGGGTTCTGGGAAGGGCACAATCTTAAACTCCTGAGCTGTGAGACCCCAGGTCTTACACTGCGTCTCCTACTTCTGCTCTGGGACTCACATTTGCACAGCAGGCGCTTTGCCCAAACAGCGGTCTCTCCAGCCCCGGGGAGAATCTTAGTGCCCCTCTCCTTTCAAACATTGTTGCCAGTTTTCAGGTGTTCCTTGTTGGTGAGCTTAGTTGGGGCGGGAGCCTGCCTCCTAAGTGGTCTGTCTTCAGCCTTGGAAACCTCACAGCTTTTCTGGGACGGCGATCTCAGAGAGTTGTCCTGATGAAACACTAGTGTGAATCAGGAGACGCTCTTGCTTGGTTATACAGGGTGGCCAGTGGGAGGGAAAGTGAGTGGAAGAAGAAATGACTTGCTTTTAACTTCCTCTGTAGACTTTAGTTTTATAAACTAAAAAAAGCTACTTTATTTGAGGGTTCCTTAAAGCCTACACCTTTCTTCCAGCCCTCCAACCCTAGGTAGGGGGGGAAAAGTTGGAAGGGAAAGGGGACTTAGTTCTCTTAGCCTACTTCCTTCTGGTTAGGGTTTGTGGGTTCCTCGGGGCAAGTCCAGTCGCCTTTTCAGGAGATGGCCAACTTCTCATCACGCTGCATCAGCAGCCTTGTTCTTTCTCAGCACACCTCCATACTCTCTGGGCTCTGGCATTTATTCTCTCTCCAGAGTCCTCAGAATTAAACCAGCTGCAGCTGGCAAAGAGCCCCTCTCAGAGTCCAGATGAGGCAAATAGTCAGCTTCTGTGGACCATCTGAATCAGTCCACATCCCACACCTGGGCCCAAAACAGAAACAGGTTTCCAGATTATAAACCAAAACTTCAACAGTCTCCCCGTTTTTTCTGTCTGGGGAATCAAACCCAGGACTTTGTATATTCTGGGCCATTGCTCTACCACTGAGCCAAATCCTCTGCTTCGTCTTCTTTCACGTTTGTTTATTTATTTGCTTTTTCATATGTATTTGTGGGTGGGAGTGTGCATGTCTGTGGAGCTCAGAGAACAAGTTATGGAACTTTTTTCTCTCCTCATACCACATGGGTTCTGAGGTTAAACTCAGGCCGGCAGGCTTGGAGGCAGGCACCACCATCAATCTCTCTCTCTTTTTTTAGTGAAGAAATTCTTTTTAAATATATAATCAGATAAGCAAATGCAGAAAAATATGTTCACTTTAAAGGATTCTGGCTTTATAGAATGTTTTTCTTTTCTTTTTGTTTGTCTCCGTGTTTCTTTTGTTTTCTCAAGACAGGGTTTCTCTGTATAACTGAGGCTGTCCTGGAGCACACACACACAAAACAAACCTTTGAAAAAAGAGGATAAGTGGTTGAAGAAGACAGCACAGGCTCCATCCGCAGTCTTCACATGTACTCACATGGGCAAGTACATGTACAGACATGCACATAACGTACACACACACTCACAAGCACACACACACATGCATCCTCATGGGCAAGTGCACCCTCAAACATATGTGCAGACATGCACATAACACACATGCACACTCACAAGCACACACTTGAACATGCACATACACAGACATGACACACAGGAACACACACACACACATGCACACACAGGTGTTTATGTACACACATGCATGTGCGACACAGTTTCCATAGGTGTGACACCGCCTGACTTTATCTTAGCAGATGGGCTTGAGCAGAAGCTGTCAGCCCGAACCAGGGAACAGATCAGGAGTGGGGGGATAGACCCACTATTGCGCACACATATTTTTACAATCATTGTATCATCTTGATGAATAGTTTCCCTGATTAATATGTGGTGCCTTTTTTTATCTCTTCTGACTAGTTGGTTTGAAGTCTAGCCCATTAGCTAGGAAGAGAGCCAGGCCATCTTGTTTTTGGTCTCCATTCACTTGGTGATTTCCCATCCTTTGATTCTTGGTCTTATGTCTTTACCGGTGATTTGTGTGAACCTGTCGTTCAGGCTGCATCCCTTTGTGGATGAGTTGAAGCAATTTACAGTAAAGGTTGTTATTGAGGGATGTTTTTTAATTCTTATGCTTTTGTTTGTGGCTTGGATTATTGGTTGTTGTTTGTTTTCTTCTTAAAAGTTTTAGGAGCTTCCTGTGCTGGACATGATGAGTTTCTTTATCTTTTCCTTTTTTTTCTTCTATTTCTCTCATGAAACTTGTTCTTTTCTATGTTCTCATGATGGAGACTACTTTGCTTTCTCCTAGTGTGTATTACCCTTTGAAGCTGCTTCCACAGCACCATCTTGATGGTCACAAACTGCTCTAGCTTGTGTAATACGCCATGGAGTGTTTTCCGATCATGTTTACTTGAGGTTCTCAATGTCTCTTCTGTTTGGAAATTTTTCTAAATTAGGGAAATCTTATGGTATAATTTCATTGAAGATTCTCTTTGCATGTAATGCTTATCTCAGTACCTTTTGTCCCATGGATTTTGAGGCTTGTTTTTTGTTTGCATTTCAAAGTTCTTGGACATAAAGGTGATGGGTGCTCTTTATTATCATTACTTATTGATATTCAGGTATGTGGACCTTGTCTTCCATTGGTAATGTTTTCCAGTTTTTCAAATTTTTTTTTCCAATATTTGTTTGTTTTCTTTCCTTCAGAACTTCAATTTTATTGCTGAGACTGTCTTCCATGTCGGACTTTTCCATCTATTCTGCTGATTATTTTCCCTTTGTTTTCTTGACTTTTCTCTCCATTCCTGGTTGAATTCATGTGCCTGTTGGGGCTGTTTTTCACGTCATCGATCTTTTTACCATACAGATTTTGAAATTATCACCTAAAATGTTACTTACCTATTTGAGTATCTTTTAGCTCCGCAATTAGGATCTCCTGGAAGTGTCATGTACCACATTGGTTCATGCTTCTTGTTTCCATGTTGTAGCTTGTGCATCTGTCTGATTGCGTGTCCCTTCTGGCTTTGTCTGGGAATCCTACTGTTATGTGCTCTGGCCACAGCTAGCTTTAGCTGTCAAACGGACACAGTCTAGAATCACCTGGGAAGAGAGTCTCACTAAGAGATGTCTGCTGGGCATGTCAGTGGTGGACCGTATTCATTGCTACTTGATGTAGGAAGACAGGCCTCATTGTAGGCTGTGCCAGGAGAGAGCCAGCCGAGAGCAGGCCAGTGGCGTGTGAGAGTCACTTCTTTCTTCTCTTGACTGTGGCCATGAAGTGACTGGCCATCTCAGCTCCTACCTTGACGTCCCCTTGAGGCTGGACTGTCCCTGGAATTGTGAGCCCAACAAGCCCTTTCCTTCCTTACGTTGCCTTTGGTCGGAGCATTTTATCTCAGCAGGAGAAGTGAACCTAAAACGCCTCTCTTGAAAGCTCAGTCCCACATCATTCAGGAAGGAGGAATCAGCTGCTCTGGATCTCTGAGGACCAGATACACAACCACACTTGAAATCTGCCCAGCGACCCCTACCTAGTGACTGTTAAACGAAGACTGGAAAAGCTGGTATAGACCATGCCAAGAAGTGGAAAATCCTGGGGCTGGAGAGGTGGCTCAGAAGCTGAGCCTTCTGCTCTTCCAGAGGACCTGGGTTACATAAGAGGCTCACAAGCACCTGAAACTCCGTATCCGGAGAATCCAGTGCTCTCTTCTGCCCTCCCCCCCACACACGTGGTGTACATACATGCACACAAGCAAAAATAAAACCTTAAAATTATTTAGGGTAAGTGTGAAGATAATAAATGAAATAGGTAAAGAGTCAAGGAAAAGGGAGAGAGAAATAGGTCAGATAAAAGGAAAAACAATGAGGGACAAGAGTACTGCAGAGAAAAGAACTGGGAGTTAGAAAGGGAATAAGAGAAAAGAAAAGAGGGCAAGGGTTTGCAATAACAAAACAGCTCAAGACAAAATTGTAGGAAACAAGAAATAAAAGCAGGGGGTCAAAGCAGAGGCAGAGACTTACAGCCAAGCTTTGGTCAGAACGTAGGGAGTCTTACGGAAGAAGCTGGGGGAGGCGGGGATAGAAGGACCTGGAGGGGACAGGAGCTCCACAAGGAGAGCAACAGAATAAAAATGTCTGGGCCCAGGGGGACCTGCAGAGACTGATGCATCAACCAAGAACCATGCATGGAAAGGACCTAGACCCCCTGCTCAGATGTAGCTCATGGCAGCTCAGTCTCCATGTGGGTTCCCTAGTAAGATGAGCCGGAGCTGTGTCCGACATGAACTCGGTTTTCTGCTCCTTGATGACTTCTCCCTGGTGGAGTGACCTAGCCAGCCCACAGAGAAAGAGGATGCAGACAGCCCTGATGAGACTTGATAGGCTAGGGTCAGAGGGCAGGAGAGGAGGGCTCCAGCCTTCAGTGGACTTGGGGAAGGGTATAGAAGGTAAAGAGGGAGGGGGGTGGGCATGAGAGGAGATGAGGGAGGAGCTACTCTCAGGATACAAAGTGAATAAATTGTAAAAAATAAAAATTAAAAGATAAAACCAATAACTATAAACGCAGACAGGCAGGAAAACAGGAAAGAGGGTTGGTGCCCTGACTCAGCAGATGGCAGCACTTCCTGCAAAGACCTGAGTTTGATTGCTGGCACCTACATGTGGAAGGAGAAAACCAGCTCCTGCAAGCTGACCTCTGACCTCCACATGTGGCCCACGTGCACATATGCACCCTCGCAGACAAAACAAAGTAAATGCAATTTAGATTTTTTTCTTAAAGAAAGAGAAGAAGGAAATCTCAACTGAAAAAAGTTAACAAAATTAGAAGAGGAATAACAAATAAAAATGTAAAAAAAGCTGCTAAGAACAAAACAAAGTAAAAGTAAATAGAAAAAAAAAAAAAAAAGACACGTAAGAGCAAAACTTCCAAGGCGTTGAAGCCATTTCTGCGCGGAGGAGGGAAGGGCCGTTGCACTGGCCGGGATTCCTGCTGGTGAAGTGTCTGCTGTCGCTAGGGCTGGCTTCCCCAAGGGAGTTTTCTTCCTGTCCCAGGGCCCTCTGCTGGCTTTGTGTCCGTGGCTGGGCAGGTTCTCCCACCCTTCTGACGCCCACCAGCTGGGTGGGTGTGGGAGGGACCTCAGCACTGAGACCCCCCACAGTCGATAGTCTTTGTGGAAGTTAAACCTGCAGTCTGTGGACAGAACACCCTCCCGGGTGTGACCCAGCGCGCACCTTCAGACCAAGCGCGTTGGGTTTATCTCAGCTGTGTGTGGGGTTTTTATCTGCTCGCCGCTGAAAGTGCGAATGTTGACGTTTTCCCCAGGCCAGTTAAGCAGTTAGGTCTAGGATTCTTCCTCAGGCACATCTCCTTCCCAAAGGTGCGACCTGGAGTCCAGTGACTTTGCATTTTCTGACAACTTCAACCAAACCCTGACTCAGGCTTTTCCAAGCGGAGCAGCCTGGGTCCTGCCTGTGCTCAGTCATGATGTGACTGCAAGCCGGCGGTGAGTGAAGAAGGCTGGCCTCTGTTGGACCGGCAGCCTTTGTGTCTCAGCCAGTATCCCCGTTCTTTATTTAGAAAGTATGTGAATCTTCCTACTTAAAATTTATTGTTTTTTGAGAATTTCATACAGAGTATTGTGTCTATATCATTTCCTCTCCTTCCTTCCCCTCGATTCCTCCTGCCCCTCATTTTCAAGCTTATCATCTCTCCTATAGCTGTTATTTCACACACACACACACACACTGTGTTGAGCTCATTAGTGCTGTACATGTGCACACATGTTTAGGCCTGACCACTAGGGAGCTATGCCTCTACATTGATTGCCTGTAGTTCATTTATTTATTATTTCTGAGACCGGGTTTCTCTGTGTAGCCTTGGCTGTCCTGGACTGGCTTTGCAGACTAGGCTGGCCTCGAACTCACAGACATCCTTCTGCCCGTGCCTCACAGAGTGCTGGGATCAAAGGCGTGTGCCGCCACACCTGGCTGCTTGTAGCTCTTTAGGTGTGTGTGGGCCTTGTGAGATTTCCCTGTCCATGTTGCCGTGTGTCACACTGTTGCGGTTTCACAGGTTCGGTATCTCTGTGTGTCGGGAAAACACCATCCAGCAGCAGACACTCCAGACCTCTGGCTGTAACAGGACTTCTCCTGAGCTACCGGGGTTGTGCTATAGGTTGGTCAGCTGGGCTGGCACCACCCGGCACCCGCTGTTTGCCACTTGACCAGCTCTGACTCTCTGTAGTGACCTGGGCACGGTGAACGAAGAAAAGGCTTCCCTTCAGAGGAGAGCTGCTTACGTTTTCTAACCTTTCGTGTTTGTCACGAGTTTAAATGTCTCCTGTGGCCATTCCTTCTGTGACATGACGTTGCTCATACATGCTGGCCTCCGCCCTCCGAGACTTGTACAGAGCTGCGGCCGCTGCTGCCTGATGCTGAGTGTTTTTGCCTGTCCTGCATTTTCCCTGAAGCATCGGCTGCACCTTCTTACTTTTTTCTGAAGGAGTAGGCTCTTGGACTCACAGGTGTCTCCTCTCTTTTGTAGTTGTGTTGGTTCCTTTCTGCCCTCCATTTCCTCTCTTCTGCCTGTCTTTGGTCCTGGTGTTACTATTGCTGTGAGATCACTGGTCATTGACTCGAGACAGTCCTTTCTTCCTCAGAAGGCATCAGGCCATGTAAGGCGGCAGTTACTTCTCCAGGGCTGGCCCTTGGTTTGCTCTGATAACGCCTTCGTTAAAACATACTTCATTTCTCCCCACTTATTAAAATATTATTTTAATTGTGTGTGTGAGAGAGGTGGGTAGGTAATGCGTGTGAAGTGTGTGTGAGGTGTGTGTATGTGGGTGTGTGTACATGAGTGCAGAGAATCACAT
The DNA here is from genome assembly GCA_010120015.1 of Rhombomys opimus. Classification (NCBI taxonomy): domain Eukaryota; kingdom Metazoa; phylum Chordata; class Mammalia; order Rodentia; family Muridae; genus Rhombomys; species Rhombomys opimus. The sequence goes on along the minus strand of REGO01000055.1, from coordinate 5,702,586 downwards.
CCTCGGAAGCTGGAGTCACAGCTGCTTGTCAGCCACCTGACACAGGTGCTAGAAACGGACCTTAAGTGCTCTGCAACAGCAGGACCCGAGTCACTGCCGAGCTCTCTCTCCAACCTCCTCATATCCCCACTGACGCCTGTTTTCTTTTGAACAGGGATGTCGGGGGATAGTATTGTGTTCCCAAATACTTGGGGTTTTTTCAGCTCTTGCCACTGCTGGTTTCTAACTTCAATCAGTGGTCAGAGAACACCTTAAGTAAGGCACTCCTAGAGCAGCTTTGGAGCATGTTTGCCCTTAAAAGTTAGTGATGGAAACAGAATGCATGCTTGTGGCCCGGGCAGCAGGGCCCCGATGTCTTGTTGCAGAGGAGGAGGATGCTGCTGTCTGTGTCTAGTCTCAGATACATGGTATAACTCTTCTTGATATCACCTACTTGGTATATATTGAAAACAATTTTTGATTTGTTTTTTGTTAGGTCATTTGTATGAACATTCTTCTCTTTATTAGTATTTTTCCTGCATGTATGTTTGTTCACCCTATTTGTGAAATGCCTGAAATGCCAGAAGAGGGTGTTGGATACCTTGGAACTGGCGTTACAGATGGTTGTGAGATGCTATGTGGGTGCTGGGAACCAAACCTGGGTCGGCTAGAAGAGCAGCCAGTGCTCTTAACCACTGAGCCATCTCTGCAGCCTGAGTGTTTGGCCTTTGTATGTATACATACATATACATGTATATACATGTGTACACACCGTGTGCATGCATAGATGTAATTATGTGTACCATGTGTACACATGCCTGCATGTGTATGTGTGCTGAGTGCATGCCTGCGTGTGCGTATGTGTGCTCTGTGTGTGTATGCATGTGTACCATGCTTATGCCTACAGAGTTCAGAAGAAAGTTGAAGTCAGCTAGAGGGATTAGTTTAGAGAATCTGAGGAAGTGACTTCATTAGACAGTTAGCACTGGTGATAAGGATTGGTGGCCACTTGGGACTGTAATTGTCAACCCCATGTGTGAAAGGAACTTTTATTTGCCTGTTTCAATTGTCATCTCTGACGCTTACTGCTTCTGTCTGCTCACCTAGGCGTAGTCCTGAAAGATTCAAGTGTCCTTACAATTCAAGCTAGGCCTAGAACATCTTCAGCCTCTGAGACTTACTGCTTAATAAGCTCACCTTCTCTTGTTCTTACTGAGCTCTGGGCTGGCTGGATCAACTCAGCTGTTCTGGTTCAAACTCCTCTCCCAGCTGACTTATCAATTTGGCTTTTCTCTTGGCCTATGAGTGGTTCTGCTTGGCATCCAACTCCAGCAATCTTTTTTAATCTCCTGTCTCCTCATTCTTTGGTTCATTCTGTCTTCATCTGTGTCTAGCTTGTTCTCTAACTCAACCTCGCTCTGTAAAACTGCCTCTTCTCTCTCTCATTGCCCCTTAAGTAGCTTCCCTTCCCTCTCTCTTCTCAGGAGAGTTGGGCATATCCTATTCTGTCCACTCTTGGTCTGATTTGTTACTTTTTCTGCCACTCAGTTAGATATCTCTTTCAATCTTGGGTGCTTCCTTCCACAATCTGTCTTTACCTTCATTGTTTGGGATTAAAGGTGTGCACCACCACACTTGGACTTAAGCTTTTCTTTACCCAAAATTCGCCCTATACCAGGCTGGCCCTGAACTCAGATCTGCTGGCCTCTGTCTCCTGGATTAAAGGCCTGTTTGTATCCAGCTGGATCACACAGACCTCGAAGGTCTGTGGATGCCCTCTCTTGCCAGAGCAGCTGTTCTGAATTAACATTCCTCTGTACCCATGATCTCTTCCTCCCTGTCTGTGCTGGGCATGCTGGTTACTGATCATTCAGTATGAGTATGAGCTGGTTAAGCTCATTCAAGAGTGATGACTGTTTTCAGGAAGATGTCTACATTCATGCTTGGCTTGTTCATTCTGTTTGCAACTGCTTCTGAACTGTCAGGACTGACAGACCTGTAAATGCTGTCCTACTTACTAGGGATTTCAGTGACTTGCTCTGCACTATGAACACATTGGTGTTTGTTCCCCTTTATGTTTAGCTCAGTGTGCCTTTATTCCATGCAAGCTTGAACCTTTAATCTTATTTTTGGACCCACTACCATATCTGCCTGAACTTTTCTTATCATATAAATAATCATACATGTATTCAATAGCTTTTAATCTTGTAACCATGAGAGTTACATTACCCCTTTCTAAAACTTTCTTTTTAGCATAGTGTACCTTACCCTTTAGCCTAAAAAACATCTTTAGAAATATTGAATAATTATACTTCCACATGCCATAGTTAATCAAGGATTTCTACTTGGAGTGCATTCTTTAAAGCTCTCCTGATGCTAGCTGTTATTAAGGTATTAAGGAAAAATACCCCTGGATTTGAGTATACATTTTCAAACTAGTACTTGGAACTCTGGCCTTGATTTTTAATCTTGATCTTCTGGTGTCTGTTTACAAAATAGCGAGGAGGAAATGAACACCCCTGCTGGAAGGTGAGACTTGTAAAGTGAACCCCCACGGAAGGCCTTGCTTTGCCTTCAGGACTGATCACCTCGTCTGCCAGCCTGGGAATCATTGGTCCACAGTGAGATTAGGACAGAGGCCTTGAGCAGTTTGAATCGTTGTGGAGGGTGGGCGGTGATGGGCATTCCCTGACACGCAGTGGAACCCCCTTGGGTGAACAACAGTGAACACTTGCTTTTCTTAATTTCTGGGGACGGTGTCATTCCCAGCAGCTGTGTGGTCTGACGACTTCGCATGTCCACAGGCTGGCATGGTTTCCGCCCCTACCTGAGGGCTTGTATCCTGTTATTGTCATCGTCGCTCCGTCATTAGGAAAGAGGCGCAGCGAGTCGGAGTCACCCCCTTCTGTCCGTGCACTCAGTAGGTAAAGCTGTGGAGTTCTCTCTGCCCCGATTTCTTCTAGGGTCTCAAACCCAGGGCCTCAGGCGTGCTGGCATACATTTGTATGGCTACATCCCACGCTCTCCCCACGGCTGGCAATCTTTCAACAGATAAAAAGGTGAAAGAAAAGTAGTGGCTGCTTCTTAGCCCTCTCCCCATGGTCGAGAGGTGAGCTAGCCCAGGCAGTGAAGAATGTCCCTTGCAAGCTTGAGGTCCAGGCCAAAGTCCCAGGAGCCATGGCAGAGGCTTCAGTCCCCTGCACCCGGGAGCAGCGACAGCAGACTCCTGGAGCCAGTTGGCCGGCTAGTCTAGCAAGTGACCTGTCTTCAAAACAAAACGAAAAAACCGAAATCAGTCAGGACAGCACACAGCACCTGAGGGATGGCCCCAGAAGCTGTCACGTGTGCGCACATGACAACACATGTACACATCGCACAAAAGAAGACACCTCCAACACACACACTGTCTGTGTGCTTCCTCTAAGCGCCCACACGCTTTTCACTCAGCATGTGGCTGTTTGCTGTGAACAAAAATTCCAAAAGAGAAGCTGTGTCTGACTGAACAGCCGTGTCTGCAGAGACGCTGAGGTCAGATGGGATTCCACAGGCTCAGAAGCTGATTGCTTTATCTGGGCTGGTTTCAGCTTCTGGAACTCCTTGCCCGACTCTGTGTCTGAACTGACACCTCGCAATAATAAATAAAAACCTCCTAGAAACTGCTGACTCAGCAGGACACTGAGCCACAATCCAGGGCAGAGAATGGCAGCAGGCAGCAGCTTGGGCCAATGGAAGAGCTGTCTGCTGTGCCCACTAGCTTATTTTAAATTTAGGTTGACTTATAGCTTGTTGTTCTGCAAAACCATAAAATCTTCGTGAAACGGCTTCTGTGTCGGAACATGGAATTTGGGGTAACCTAAATCTGTATTCCTGGGCCGGGGTCACGGGAAATGGCTCCGGGATAAATAATATCTTTACACGGACAGATATGGCAGCTCAATGCTTTTTACTGGAGGAATCACTTACTGACTGCCACGTGCCTGCTGGTCCCCTGAGTCCAGGCCATCCGGTGTTACCTCCTCAGGACTGTCAGTGCCCTCTGGGGCTCCTCCAATGGCCTTTGGTTCTGTTATATATATAGTCCATTTTGTTTATTCTGTGCTGGTTGAGAACAATCCCACTTTGATAGATATATTTTTTTTAAATATGTTTTCAAAGTATTTGGTTTAGGGTATCATGTTTGTATGCTTGCTTTGAAAGAATTTTGGTTTAGACACTTGGTTTTGTTTGCTTGCTTGCTTTTGGGTCTCTAAAGACATTTAAAAAAGTAATTAATTTAATTTAAATTTATGTGCACTGGTGTAAGGGAGTCAGACCACCTGGAATTGGAGTTAAGACAGTTGTGAGTTGCCATGTGGGTGCTGGGAATTGAACCCAGGTCCTTTGGAAGGGCAGACAGTGCTATTATTAACCACTGAGCCATCTCTCCAGCCCCTCTAGAGACATTTTGGATTCTAGCTGTTTAGTTTGTTTTCAGTATTTTTTTTCTTTTGAATCTTTGAAGGCATTTCGGGTTTTGTTTTGTTTGTCTTGGTTTTCCTTATCTTTGAAATGTTTTGATTTATCATCATTTGGCCTTTGTGTCCTGACATTCCTCCTCAAATGCTTAGTTCTTCTCCTGTGACCCTGCCAAGCTGTTAGCTGAGGAGTTTTATAAGCTCCTGATGATAAAACTACTTTTTAAAAAAGACTTACTGATTTTATGGTGTTCTATCTGCATTTACACCTGCCAGAAGAGGGAATCCGTTCACATTATAAATGGTTGTGAGCCACCATGTGGTCACTGGGAATTGAACTCAGGACCTTTGGAAGGGCAGACAGTGCTCTTAACCATTGAGCCATCTCTCCAGGCCCAATGAAAGCCACCTTAGACCCCAGCATAAGACGGAGGCAGGAGGGTCCCCTTGAATTCGAGGCCAGCCTGGTTGTCACGCACAAGAAGGTAGATACATGTAGCCAGTCTGTATGTTATATGTCATTGTGTGTATGTGTTACATGCTATCATGCCGAGGGTCATCACACAAGGCTCACACTCTGAATTCCTAACTAAGCCTGTCTCCCCAAGGCTGCTCACCTATACAGCGTAGCTGAGCTGAAGGTCAGGTCCAGTCTCTAGCAGAAGTCTCTGATTCGAGGGCCAGGATCCTGGCAGAGACCCTCCAGCCTCGGGGCAGACCAGGTCGGCACCTCTCCAGATGGGCAGCGCTGCTCTTGGTGTCTGTTACACACTGTGCACCCGGTGTCAGGGCATTCCAGGACTGGATCTGTTGTCTTGAGTGAGTGATGTCACTGGGTTCTGGTTATCAGGTACAGCCTTGAGTGGAGTGGGGTACCTGACTAAACTGTTTTTGCATGTCCAAAAGACATTTTTTGCTATGTTCATTAGAGTTCCTTAAATATTTTTGTAATTAGTTTTAACTTCCATCTTGTATAGTTGTAAATGATAAAAATTAGTCTTGGATTTAATGAAGTTACAAACGAAAATATGTCCTTTCATTGATCATGCCTTTTTATGACTGTTTGCTTTCAAACAAATGTTTGAAAGATTCAGAATTTTCTCATTGTCTTTACAGATGAATACATATATTTCACTAGTCAGTAGAACTTGGTTGAAACAGAAGGTCTAGTCTCTAAGTTAACCTTTAACCCAATGTGATGGCTACTCTTGGTTATCAACTGACATCTAGAATTAACTAAACCCAAAATGGGCGGGCACACCTGTGAAGTGGGGAGATCCGTTTCTACTCCAGATCTCTGTGCTGTGCATGCGCACCTTCAGTCCAGGTCTTTCGAGGTGGGAAGATCCATCTCTAATTTGGGCCATACCTTCTGCTGCCGGAAGCCGAGATAAAGGACACAGAGATCAGAAGCTCCTCTTTCTGCCTGCCTCTTCCCACCTCCTAGCAAGTCCATTCTTTCCCTGGCATTTGATCCTACTTCTTTGGGACTCTGGCCCATACTGCAGACCTGCTGAGACATCCAGCCTCTTGGACTGAACGACCACTGGAGTTTTGAAGTTTCCATACTTAGATCGCTGTTGCAGCATGCATGGTACAGCCATATCCAACGGAAATAGAGAGAGTCATGAAGCCAGCAGAGCTGCTTGACAAAGTTCCAGCAAAGCTGATACAATGTCCTTTTGTTTCTCACTTTTGGGTTTTGGTCTCTGCATGCTGCATTATTGGGGACTTTCTGAATTATAATTCAATTTATGTCTTTTTCCTGAGAAAAAATTCTGTCTGAGTCTTCTTAGAAAAATCCTAAAATTTACTTTATCTTGCTACTATTTGGAAGTCTTTCTTATGCCCTGGAGATCATTAAGCACAGATAAGCATGTAGCCAAATGAGGCCATCACCCCAGGAATCTTCTTGGGGTGTCTGTCCTGAGCAAAGTTGAACAGTGTGATTGGTGCAGATAAAACAGAGACAACTGGCAGACTGACTGGCCAGGAGAACATGCTACAGAGTCAAGGCCTCTTTTTATCATAGGCTTAGAGCTTTCCAAACAATGGAGTTTAGAAATATAGGGATTGTACAAGGTGGACCCTGGAGGAAAGAAGTCAGTAAATAAGATAGACTGGCAAGAATAAGCTTTTCTGGCCTTATAGTGCATAAGACAATACCTACAGTAAAAGACTCGGTGTTAGTATTTGCTATTCACAAAAGACCTCTTCAGATACTTTGTCTGGAGAGCTGTTGCGACCCGCGTAACCGTCTCGCCAGCAAGAAGGCACACGGACGACAGGATCCTTCTGCAGCAGGCTTTATTACACGCAATGAAAGGAGGAAGACCCCCGACCCCAAGATGGCGCTGCTTAAATAAGCCCCGACCGCACTTATGTGACGTGGAGTGACGTGTCATACCCTGATTGACTGCTTACTCGTACCCATCTGACGGCCCGGGGTGGGGCAGTGGCTTGGCGTGCTTTTGCAACCTGCATATGTGCTCTTAGAGGCTGTTACCAGTACAGAGACTGGATGCCGGCTCCATCTTGTGGGTTATATGGGAGGCCTGTGAAGTGGGTCACCCCCATTTGATGACAGAACTGCCCAAATTTTTGAGAGGTGTAAGCTGGCCCATTGTCAGTTTTAAGAATTTGGGGCTTCCCCCAGGCACTCCATGCCTCCAAGCAATGCTGAATGACATGGGCTGTCTTTTCTCCAGTCAGTGGAGAAGCAGACATAACTCCAGAATAAGTATTAATGGAAACATGTAAATATTGCAGTTTGCCAAAATATGAAATGTGAGTAACATCCATTTGCCACATCTGTAGTGGACGGATTCCTCTGGGATTAATCCCAACATGAGGCACAGGTAAAAACTGACAACAATTTTGACATTGAGTAACAATATCTCTAGCTTCCTTTCTAGTTATGTTAAATTGATGACGCAATGTCTCAGCTGTAACATGAAATTTTCTATGAAATTCCTTAGCCAATTCTAAATTTGAAAGGAGGGCAAATGCAATCATCTTTGTGGCTCGATCTGCCAGGTCATTTCCATGGGACATGGGCCCAGGCAGACTGGAATATGCGTAATAAAAACAGGGGATCTTCTGTTAATTAAGGCAAACTGAATCCTTTGAAAAATTTTTGCTAGCTTGCTAGATGCTTTAATCAGTCCAGCAGCCTCTAAGATTTTGGTTGCATTTACCACATAACTAGAATCAGAAACAATATTTAAAGGACCTGGAAATTTTTCTAAAACTTCCAGCACCACCAAACATTCCACGATTTGAGGCGAGGTTTCATGATATTGCTTAGAAACAACTTTATCATTAACCACATAAGCTCCCACTCCTGTTTTTGACCCATCTGTATAGACTACCAGTCCATCCTGAAGCGGTTCCTGAGACGTTACACTCAGGAAGACTACCTCCTGAGTTAAAGCAAATTGCAAAACAGGGTGTCGGGGGTAATGATTATCAATCAAACCACTAAAGGAGGTAACTAGCACCGCCCAATTATTAGAGGTAGCTGTCAATACCTGAATCTGGTGAGCTGTATAAGGCACAATTAAGAGCTTTGGCTCCTTCCCAAAGTATGTAATGGCTGCTTTTAACCCACGAAGCGCAAGTTGAGCAACTGCATCTGGATACCATTCAATAGTTTTTGCAGGAGAAACATTGGGATGAACCCACAATAAGGGCCCATCTTGCCATAATACAGCAGTTGGTAAATGTTTAGTTTTAATGACACACAGGTCAAAGGTTTTAGTTTCATTTATACGTTTTAACTGGGAATCTTGTAAAGCATCTTCTACCACCTGCAGGGCACGGCTTGCAGCCGGTGTTAAGGCTCTGGGTGAAGAAATATGAGCATCCCCTTCCAGAATATCAAACAAGGGCTTTAATTCAGCAGAAGGAATCTTTAAAAACGGCCTAAGCCAATTTATATCACCCAATAACTTTTGAAAATCATTTAAGGTATGCAAATGGTCCCTGCAAATTTCTATTTTTTTGGGAACTATTTTGTCCGGGTAAACAACCGTCCCCAAAAAGGAACCTACTTCTGAAATCTGGACCTTTTCAGTGGCAAGATGCAATCCCCATTGTTGCAGGGTTTTCTGCAACAAAGGATACGCATCTTGCAAGATGGCTAACTCCTTATGGCACAAGAGAATATCATCCATATAGTGAATCAACAGCAAAGAGGGAAATTGCTCCCTAACTGGTTCAAGAGCCATTTGTACATACAATTGACACATGGTGGGACTATTAGCCATGCCTTGAGGTAAAACC
>REGO01000055.1:5614151-5691392 GCA_010120015.1 Rhombomys opimus | reverse complement strand
CTACAATTGCAGCAGGGAAGGCAATAAGCGCTCCAGCTGGCTGGGGTGAAAGATGGGATAGATCAAGGCCAAGCATGCTTCTCAGAACTCACCCAAATGCTGCAGTTCTGAATCCTCCCCGCGAACGGGCGGTCTCCTCGGCACCTAGCGAATGGCAGGCTCCCAGCGTCCTGGGTTTCAGGCACCAGATGTTGCGACCCGCGTAACCGTCTCGCCAGCAAGAAGGCACACGGATGACAGGATCCTTCTGCAGCAGGCTTTATTACACGCAATGAAAGGAGGAAGACCCCCGGCCCCAAGATGGCGCTGCTTAAATAAGCCCTGACCGCACTTATGTGACGTGGAGTGACGTGTCATACCCTGATTGACTGCTTACTCGTACCCATCTGACGGCCCGCGCTTTTGCAACCTGCACATGTGCTCTTAGAGGCTGTTACCAGTACAGAGACTGGATGCCGGCGCCATCTTGTAATGGCGTCTGAACCTCGGCTCTCTACAGAGAGCTCTCCAACAGGAAACACTGCAGCCTAAAAGCAGGCCGTCATATATTAAATCTGTTTGCTTCGTAGGAGACATTCTTTAGATTCTTTAAGTTGGAGTTAAAGGGCGAACAACAACAATGAAATACGATCTGCTTGTATTTTCTAATTGTGACTGAACTTATAACTCTGGACATGTAATGAAAAACCAAACACATAGTCTGTACCCCGTGGGTAATCATTAGTCTGTCTTTGCTCTGTAAAAGCTGTGTAAATAAAGAAGCACCTGGTTGCTATCAGTCACAGAAGTGGCCCAATGGCCAGTCAGAGTTGCTAAATTCCCCTGACCATCGGCTGACTTCCTCCCTCCCCTGGACTCCTTATCTCTTCTGTGGGCTGCCATGTCAGCAAAGACCCTTGAATCTCCCCTGCGCTGGGGAAGGCCACCCCTCCAGAAGGTCCCAGGCACTTTCTCTCATTCTGTAAGTTCTGTTACTCTAGAGAATCCTGACTAGTCACTCCATTTACTCTGACTACAGACACCCAGAGTTTTCATTAATATTCTTCTTATCCAAGTTACACAAAAGACATCAGACTCTGGTAACAACATTCTCGATGTTTTATTGTTTCTTTCTTTCGGTGTTTTTGGGACAGGGTTTCTCTGTCCTGGACTTGGTCTGTAGAGCAGGCTGGCCTCAAACTCACAGAGATCCACCTGCCTCTGCCTCCCCAAGTGCTGGGATTACAGGTGTGCACCACACCTGGCTGATGTTTTATACTTTAAATCCTGATGTTTCTTGATTTAATTTGCACTTCACTGGGCCAAACTGTGTTCTTGATTATTTAATTTTAGTATATGTCACATGTTAAGTGTAATGTCAGATATGGAAAATAATTCAGATGTGGATCTTAATGGCTGACAGTTTTGACATAACACACACCATCCTTTCTTCATGGCCTTTACTGGTGTTCTTCTCTCCTGAAGACTGCTGTCCTGTCCGCTACTCAAGCCTCATCTACTTTAGATCCTAGGAATGTGTCCTAGCTACACGGGACCTTGAAACATGACTATGTGGCCACCGCCAGCACAAGATGTGAAGCTTGGCCACAGGTATGAGAATCCATGAAAAGCTGTGTCTGGCTAAGAACAAAAACTCCTGGAAGGAGTTTCCGTGTCTGTACAGGCTGACCAGCCAGCAGGAATCTCAGTGCTTGCAAAGACTGGGATATCAAGGGTCCAGAGGGCACTTACTTTATATGGCACTGGCTTTAGCTTCTGCAACAGCCACTCCTTGCTCAACTTTATATTAACTCAAAATAAATAAAAACCTCTTTGATGCTCCTGACTCAGGGGAACACTGGCTTCCACCACTCCAGAGCTGTTATGAGACTGCATGTCCGGCCAATAGGATAGCTTCCCCCTTCTTGTACCTGCCACTCTGCTGCACCCACTGAGACAATTTAACGTTGTCTTGACTTATGACTTTCTTTGTTCTGTAAAACTGTAAAATTTCCCTGAAACTGCTTCTGTGTTGGAACATGGAATTTGGGGTAATTTCAATCTGTGCTCCTCCGCCACAGTCACTCGAAATGGCTGCAGAATGAATTCTCTCTTATTCCACTGGGAGCTTTTTTTTTTTATGTCAACACAGTCCTCAGTCCTGAGTCAACATGACTCAGGCTTTTTGCTGGATCTACCAAGGACACACCTGAGTTGTCACAGATAGCAGGGCCCACAGAGCTACTTGTAATCTGATGTGGCTCCTTAGGTGCTCACTGACTGGAGTTATGCTGCGCCTTCGCTTTTGCCTGAGCGGAATCTGCAGAAATGAGGACTAAAGAGCCAGCTCAGCAGTGAAGAGCACTTGTGGCTCTTGTTGAGGGCCAGGGTGCTGTTGCCAGCCCACACGTGCAGGCTCACAACCATGTTTAATGCCAGTTCCAGGCCCCTGTGCCTTCTCCTGGCCCCACAAGCACTTCCTGTAGGTAGGACACGTCCATACACATAGACACTCATACGAAGAAACTAAAGGGAAACTAAAAACTTTTACAGAAATCTTTATGCTTGTAGAATCAGTTACTTTTATTTCTTTTTCAGCATTTATATTTTCTCTTCCTGTACCAGAGAGGTAATCATAAAGCACTTCATAGAACTGCAAGCAACTGCTTACTGAGTGCTAAGGTAGCATGTTAGTATATTGTAACTGTCCCCTGGCCCTCACCAAGAGAGGATGCAGGGGGTAGGCGATGAGAATTGGGCTCACCATCGCTCAACTTTTTTCTCACTAACAAACTGCCCGTGAGGGCCCTCCGCATCGGGCGGCAAAAGTGCCAAGTACACGGGGGTCTCTGCCCCTTCTTCCGGGCTTTTGGTGGCTTTGGGTCCCGCCATGTCGGTTCTCACCCACCCAGGGCAGCAGGCATTCAGGAGGATCTTGTCCCCTCCCCTCTGCTCGTTGAGTTTCCTGGCATGGATTCTGGACAGGACTGTCACCCCAATCTTGGTCACCCCGTATGCACTATTAGGCCAGCCTTCTTGCGAATGCACTCCTTTCTTCGTATCTCCCACAAACTTGTTCATGAGCTCCACCAGCTCCTGCTCTGTGATGGTCTCGCTTCGGAACTTCTGCTGCAGCTCTGGGCTGCAGTTCTTCAAGGCCTTGACACTCATAATGCTTGATACATTCACAACTCTCCCTAAAAACACAGCACATGTCACTATGCAGAGAAGCATATTCAAGAACCGAATTTTACCTTTGGACCCACCACCACAGATCAGAAAGTTTCCATTCGAGAGAAGGACACACACCCAGCGGAGGAGAGGCAGGGTGCTCTCCTGGCACAGAGGGAGAGGAGCCAGGCCTGGAACTCACCCACCAGACTCACCTTGGGGTTTTATTAGAGGGAGTAGCTCAGTGCACACATCTCGGGTACCGAAAAAGTTTGTTTTCATTGTCACTTCTGCTTGAATGTGGAAGGGGGTGGGGTCCGTCACTTTCAGGGGAGAAGGAGATCGGAGTTAGCTGGATGGAACTCTACGGACCTATCAGGATCTTAAAGTAACAGCTCTTCCCCCTCTTCCTCGCCCCTCTATTTCTTGTTCATTTCGCCATCAGAAAGGAGTTCCACTCAAGTATCGTCAATTACTCAGCTGCGTGAGGGCAACCTGGAAATGATGGCAAGTAAACACTAGGCACGGAGGCTCTGCTTTGCCTGCAGCCCCTGCAACCCCTATCTTGTCCTGTTTCTCCCAGGGGCCCTGTTCCAGTCTCCCACGCCAGAAATGCTCCTGCCCTACTAGCGCTTCCCAGGGAGGCACAGCCCCCACCCTGGCACCAGGCCGTGGGGAAGCCACCTCCCCTCTCTCTCCACACCCCACGGCTTACTCTTGAAGGCGATGCCCGCGTTGTTGACCAGCACGTTGAGCCCCCCGTACTCCCTGCGCAGAAAGTCGCGCAGCGCGCGGATGCTCTGCAGGTCGTCGATGTCCAGCGGGTGGAAGCGTGGGCTCAGGCCCTCCGCCTGCAGCTGCTGCACGGCCGCCCGGCCCCGCGCCTCGTCCCGCGCCGTGAGCACCACGTCCCCCGAGAACTTCCGACACAGCTCACGCGTGATGGCGAAGCCGATGCCCTTGTTAGCCCCGGTCACCAGCGCCACGCGGCTGCAGGACGACATGGCTGTGTGGGCGTAGGGAGGCGGCCGGGGAGCAAACTGCAGCTCAGAGAGGGCTGGCTGGGAAGCCAGCGCCGGACAGGGCTTTTCTAGGGGCCCACAGGTTGAAGGGGGGCGCGATGGGCCCGGTGCGCAGGCGCAGCTCAGACTCCGCCCCCGGGAGGGCGTGGTCTGGCGGGAGCCTGGCAGCTGCTCTAAGTGCGTTTCGGAAGGTGGCCTCCTGTCACATTGGTGTGTACTTACGGGGTGGTGGCTCACCTTCCTAGCGCTTGGGCTACGTTTTAGAAATCTTTACAAAGAAGGACACGTGCCAGGTTGCCTGTTAGCTCCGAGCATGCAGGGTGGTTGTTGGGGGTTAAAAACTAGGCAGAAGAATGGCCGGGTCAGAGATGATGGACGTCTCGGGCTTTTTCCTGAAGGACTTTGGGAGGCAGAAACCAGGCAGGACTGCGGTAGAGGCTGGAGAGAGGCTGCGGCGGTGCCCACCCGGCACTCGGGCACTCAGCTTGCCCAGGCGACTAGATCCTCCTCCGTGCCTGGATGCACCTTGCACTGTTTCCCCAGCTTGCAAATTGGACATCTCTACGTACTGATTCTGGCGTTTTATAAAATACACCGCTGCCGCTTACGTCGGAGAACTAGAGCTCTGGGCGAACTGGTAGAAAACGCCGAGGAACCGAAGTCTGTGTCGATCCTCCCGCGTAGTTCGTTAACGCAGCGCTGTCGGTTAAGCCCCGGGCAGGAAACGTCCCTTACACCCTGGGCACTCCGAACAAGCTTGGCCTTTCCTGCCTGTGGGGACTGACGCGTACAGAGGTCAGGGCCTTCAGGGAAGGCTGCTCTTCCGTGCTCAAAACAACAGCACTTTGTACCTTAGTCCCCATTTTGAGATGACACGATGCTCTGTGCCCAGGAAGCTTACCGTTCACTAGCTGGGAAACACATGACCTCACCGCCTCCTAACCCCCCGGGAACCGGGGATCTCAAGGTCAGGCCTCATTTCCTTCCTGTTGAGTAGGGTGCTACTAGCCACAGGTGGCCGTTTAGATTGAAGTGAGAGATTTTAGTTGCACTGAGCGCCTATGAAGAACTCTGTTCATATGCACCAGGGTCATCGTATTAGGGATCCGGTGAAACAGAGGAAACACCTATGAGACATTCCCAGATTAAAAGATTCTGTTGCCTCCTTCCAATAGGTCGCATGTAAACTTCCATTTCAAGGTGGGCTCCTGGTCAGTTGCTTACTGAGCATTAGTCAGCAAAATGGCTGCCAAGGGTGGGATGGCTCAGCAGGTGAGGGCACGGGGCCCTGAAAACCCAGCAATCAACTCACTTGCAACTCACATAAAGGTGGGAGGAAAAACTGACTCCACAATGTTGTTTTTGTGGAGGTACTTGGAGAATCACATGGAGCTGTAAGAAATAATACAGAAATTATATATATTTACAAAACCATAGCAAAACAATCACTTAAGACTTTTGTGGTCTCAGTTAAATCCACTTAATTTTTAGAATGTTAGGTTTTGTGACCATCACACTCAAGACACAGACACCCCCATGGGCACAAGGACCCTTCCTTTTATTTGCTCTTTCTTGAGCAAACAGACCTCGACGGCTCCCTAGTGCTCAGCAGTGTTACATGGTGAAGTCATACCAGGCATGATACTTGACAACTTTTTATGTAAAGATTTATTGTGTATACAATGTTCTGTCTGCATGCCAGAAGCGGGCACCAGATCTCATTATAGGTGGTTGTGAGCCACCATGTGGTTGCTGGGAATTGAGCAGACAGTGCTCTTAACCATTGAGCCATTTCTCCAGCCCCAGCGTGTGTTTCTTCATTCAGGATAATTTAGCAGTTTGTGATTTTTTCTTTTCTTCCAGTGACTGTTTGGTCTATTTGCAGTTTCCACACCACTAGTTACTTTGTTCTGTTGCTGGAGTGAACCAGATGTATTGCATTATTTCAGCGCAAGAGCCATTCAGTGATAGTTCATGCTGTACAAGGAACCTAGAGGGTGGTGGAGATCTGTTAGAGGACCCTGCTGTTTGAGGTCGCAGACCGCCATACCTGGAAAGCCTCTCTGAGCTCAGCTCTAGATGGAGGACTTGCTCCCCTGCAGCAGGGCCTCCTACTCTCTTCCTGGCCTCATCTGAAGAGTGTCAGTAGGCACAGATGCTTCTAACTGTATCTGGAATATGACCTTCGTCACAATTTTCTGCTAGTACTCTTCCTCCTGCACATTGGGATAATTAGGTACTGTGTTCCCATTCATATGACTGGACCATACTGCCAAATGCAAATAAAGCATTCATGGCACTCCTAGCCCCTCCAACAGAGCACAACTGCCCTAGGAACCCCTCACCAACTCCCCAAGGACTATATGGCCTTTGTTCACCCAAATAAAGTTGAATAGCCTTGCTGAAGCTGATCCGGGAATGTCCCAGCACTCAGAAGGCGGAGGCAGGAGGATCTCTGTGAGTTCAAAGCCAGCCTGGTCTATAAAGTAAGTCCAGGACAGTCAAAGCTACACAGAGAAACCCTGTCTAGAAAACCAAAACCAAAACTAAAACCCATGACTGCCGACTAGGACCACTGCGAAGCTGCTCCCAGCCACCCTTCCTACTTTGTGTGTCTGGGAAACAAGCTAGGATCCTCCATCATTCTAGGTTTATTATTTGGACCTTGCATTAGAAACTGCCTCAATTTTAAAGACATTTCAGGTCAGATCAAAGCCAAGATGAACATGACTCTTTGTCACCTTGCTGAGGGATGGATCTCCTCACTGTGTCCCACAGAGGAATCTATACTCTCCTCCAGGAACAACGCTGTTTTTACACCAACAAGTCAAACATGGCTCATATAGGGACCCAGCAGCTCAGGGAGGACCAAGTGCTAAAAATCAGCCATAGTCTCATTCTCCAGATGGGCTCCTGGGTTGCTTCCATCCTGGCTCCTCCTCTTCTTGTTATCCTCCCTATCCTTACAGTTTGCTCCCCCCCCCTTGTATCCTTATTTGTCTTGAAATTTGCTTTGTAGACCAGGCTAGCTTCAAGCTCACAGAGATCAGCCTGCTTCTGCTTCCACAGTGCTGGGATCAAAGGCATGTGTGTTGTAGGTGACGATTAATATTTATTATTGATCGATCTTCTGGTAATGCTGCTGTTAATCCTCAGCAGCTGTATAACCAAATCACCACACAGAGACTGGGTTTTTAGTTAACCTAGAACACAATGCTGGGCAATATTTACTCCCTCCTAAACCTCCAAGCCCTCAGTTTCCTAACATTTAGATTTCCCACATTATATTTGCTTTTTGTGAAATCTTAGGTCTGGTTCATGCTCCATGTCCCCCAAGATCTCTCCTCCACCTCTGCTCTCCTAGCTCTCCTCTTGCCCCTTCTCCTCCGACTCATCTCCTGCCTTCTGGCTCCTCCCCTCTTTCCTGTCCTCTGGCTCCTCCCTGCTCAACATTGTGTCTAGTTGCTTTATTTTGTCCAACACAAGAGTTGAGACAGGATGCTTAGAATGAGTATCACAATGCAATATCAAGATTGAAACCAGAGAGTTGGGGGTGGTGTGGGGGAGAAATCAGTATTTGAATGAACAAGGGTAAGGTGTATACATTTTAAAAGAACATTATACCAACATTTCCCCCTTTAAGTCCAATAAAAGGCTCATTTTCTTTCAATACAATAATAATTATGAAATTATGAAAACTGTTAGGTAAAATCTACATGTGCAATGTCCAGTCCATGTATATTTAGCACATAGAGAGGGTATCTTAGGAGAAAATATCTGATTATCCTATCTATCTTGACAAGTTTAAAGTTCTATACCTAAATTAACTTTTATCCTTATTGGTATTACCTATATGAAAAGATTTCTTAACTTCTAAACAACTTAAGCTTAAATGTGGTACTGTAACTATTTGATCTTCAACCCCATCTGAGACTTGAGAAGGAATAAAATTAGTTAAGAGAGTAAATAGGAAGTGCATGTTAGCAGCTTCCAAAAAATAAAAATTGACATAGACAGTTTGCTGCTGAACAGTCACCCATAACTCTCTATAACGCTGGAGCATCATCTTCAGCCTTCTGGCTCAGAATATTTTGACAGACATATACATGAAGCAGGAACTATTTAGGACTTGCTTACCCTGTCTTGGTAGAGTTTGGCAGTCGACTTGTCCTGCATTTAAGCTTGCCCATTTTAGGCAGAATTTGTCTGTTGTGAAGTGAGGGTATTTTCTTTACCCGAGTGGCTTGTTTGCCACATTTGAAGCCATCTCCATGTGGAGGTTCTTCGATGTTCATTATCTTCTTTCAGGTAGGCAGGGTGCTGCCAGGAAATGACTTGTCTCATTGTCAAAGAATCTTTAAAATAAGAACATTTTAAATGCCATATTCTGTAGGTCTCTGAAGTTTTTGAAGACTACCTACCTTTATGTAATCAATTTGTATACAAAATCATATCTATCTGTTAAACCTATGATGTATACTCCTGTGATAAATTAGACTAGTGTCTGACATGACTATGAGTTGAATAACTAACAATTAACTTGCATACCTAATATCCTAACCACCTTTTAATAGTATTTTAAAAGTATTGGAAGTAACCTTGACTTTCTATCAATATACTAAAGCTTATACTAATGTATTAAAAATACTTATTTTTGCATCAATATGCAAAATCCTATACCAGAGTTAAAATTAACCTTATTTGGGAATAACAAATAAAACCTTAAGTTGAGTAGATTCAGTAATTTACCCTTTTTTCTATTTCTATAAAATATCCCTGTATATTCCTTGTTTTACTTTGTTTTACTTATATTCCTTTGTTTTACTTTGAATAAGACCGTTAATAATAAACATCTCCCAATGACAATAAAATTTCGTAGCCATAGCAAACAACCAAAAACATAGCTAACCCCCTTTAAGGAAAATTGGACGCTGTTCTCATAGATTTCTTCTAGTTGACATTTTGGACATGTAGAAATCCTGTAGGGGGCCCAAATAAAAATGGTTAATTAAGTAAGCAATAACATTTGTGGTCCAATAACATTTGAATGTTGAGAAATTTCATGCTTAATAAAAGTCCTTTTGGAACAGTCTAAAATGTGGATCAGTTAAAATTAGTAGCTTTCTTCAAAGTTCTTTTGGGAGCAGGCTTTGATGAGAAACAGCAGTTGAAGAAGTTGAGGCAGGTACAAGCAGAATGCTGGAACATGCAAGATGCTGGAACAGATGTGTCAATGTCTCAGCATGCTGAAGAATGATTCTATTAGGTTTGATCCAGCATCTCTGTTGTCTAGTTCTTTTGTTCTGCAAACATATAACTTCTCACAAGCTTTATACAGTTCTAAAATTATAAATGCATGAGATGTGCAGAATGAAACTAAACTGTAAGCCAACTTTATCTATGCAATTAAAAGATTAGCATAATACATTTTGAGGATATTATAGCCAAGGGTTTATTGGCCAAGTATTGATGGAGTTCTGGCTGGAGACATTTTTTATGTCTGTCAGTTTCAGAGGTATTTCCAGGTAAAGGGATTACCAACTTATGTTACCTGTTCTGTTTGATCTTGATTTCTCTCTTCTTTTGGCTAAGGTCTTCCGGTGGTCTTCCATTGTCATTTCTGATTTTTATTAGTTTTGAAGGAACCCATAATTTCTCTTCTCCTGCATGAACATAAGCAAAACCTCTTCCCCAGCGTAACACATTCCTTACTCTCCATTGTGAAGTACCTTTGAAATATATAGGCTGAAATAACTCAGCAGTTTTTTCTATAACCCAGTGTCTCTCCACAGCTGTTGTTTGTTGTTCATTAACATTTAAGAAATTTAAGGTCAATAAAGCATTATGTAATCTATCTCTGGGAGTTTTTAATACCCCTCTCTGTTTGTTAAGCATGTCCCTTCAAGTACGATTGGATCTTTCAATGACTGCTTGACCAGTAGGATTGTGAGGTATATCTGTTACATGCTTTATCTTATAATATGTAAAAAATCCTTCCATTTTATTAGAGACATACGCTGTAGTATGTCTCTTAATTTGTTTAGGTATGCCCATAACTGCCATCACTTCTAATAAATGGGTAATAACTGAATCAGCCTTTTCAGAACTCAAGGCTGTTGCCCATTGAAACCCTGAATATGTGTCTATAGTGTGGTGCACATATTTCAGTTTACCAAACTCTGTAAAATAAAGCACGTCCATTTGCCAAATTTCATTTCTTTGGTTACCTTTAGGGTTACTTCCTGCAGGTAGTGGAGTTTGGCTATGTAAAGAACAAGTGGGGCATTTTCTCATAATTTCTTTGGCTTGTTGCCAAGTGATAGAAAACTCTCTTTTTAAACCTCTGCTGTTAACATCGTGTTTTTTATGAAATTCTGAGGCCTTTGACACGCTTCCTGTCAACAGTTGATCGATTTCATCATTGCCTTGTGCTAGAGGACCTGGTAAACCTGTATGAGCTCTGACATGTGTTATATACAACGGATTATTTCTATTTCTGATTACTTGTTGTAATTGAAGGAACAGTGAAGTTAAATCTGAATTATCCTGAATTAGATCAGCAGTTCCTATATGCAGAACAACTCTTTCTGCATATTGAGAGTCAGTGACTATATTAAGAGATTCCTGAAAATCTGATAATACCAAGAGAATTGCATAGAATTCTGATTTTTGAACTGAATCATAAGGACTCTCCACCACTTTACTCAGATTTTCTGACTTGTAACCTGCCCTCTTTGGTTTATTGGCACCCGAATAAAAGGTGGGAGCTCCAGAAATTGGAATTCCTTTTACTATACAAGGGAGAATCCAATTGGTTCTTTTTATAAACTGAAGTCGCTTGCTTTTTGGGTATCTGTTATTGATTTTTCCAAAAATTCACAACAAGCTCTTTGCCAATATTCGTTATCTGCCCATAATGACAAAATCTCAGCATTGGTAAAGGGCACCACAATTTCACCTGGATCTATTCCAGCCAGTTGATGAAGTCTCATTTTTCCTTTTAGGATCAATTCAGAAACCTTTTCTATATAGGTTTTTAGTTTTTTATTTTGTTTGTGTGCCAAAAATATCCATTCTAAAATACAGTCCTCTCTCTGCATAAGAATTCCTGTGTGAGAATGAGTGGAGGGCAAAATAACCAAAATACAGGCCCTCTTTGGATCAATAAGGTCTATATATGCATCTTGTAATTTTCTTTCTACCAGAGCCAATTCCTTTTCAGCTTCAGTTGATAACGTTCTTGGACTATTTAAGTCCTTATCACCCTGTAAGATTTGAAATAAGTTACTTAGCTCTTGAGTAGCTAAACCAAGGATAGGCCGTAGCCAGTTAATATCTCCCAGCAATTTTTGAAAATCATTAAGAGTTCTTAACTGTTTTTTTCTAATTTGTACTTTTTGTGGTCGAATTTTCTGTAGACCTATTTTGTAACCTAGGTAATTAATAGAATCTCCTCTTTGTATTTTTTTCAGGAGCAGTCTGTAATCCCCAACAAGGCAAAGTTCTATTTATTTCATCAAAAATATTTTCTAATGTTTTCGTATCTGAATCAGCTAATAAGATATCATCCATATAGTGGTAAATTATGGATTGAGGAAACTGCTTATGAATTACCTCCAATGGTTGTATAAAATATTGGCACAAAGTAGGACTGTTTAACATTCCCTGTGGTAAGACCCTCCAGTGATATCTCTTTATTGGACAGCTTCTGTTCAAAGTGGGTACTGAGAAAGCAAACCTTTCCCTATCATGTTCGTGTAAAGGAATTGTGAAAAAGCAATCCTTTAAATCAATCACTATAATAGGCCATTCTTTAGGTAACAAGGAAGGCAATGGGATTCCGGATTGTAACCATCCCATTGGCTGAATAATTTTGTTAATTGCTCTTAGATCTGTTAACATCTTCCATTTGTCAGATTTCTTTTGGATGACAAATACTGGAGAATTCCAAGGGCTGTGAACTCCTCTATATGTTGAGCCTCCAGCTGTTCCAGGACTAGCTGTTCTAGTGCCAGTAATTTTTCTTTACTCATAGACCATTGTTCAATCCAAATAGGTTGGTTTGCCAACCACCTTAGTGGTAAGGTTGTGGGAATTTTATTAGCAGTGGCTTCCCAACAGGCAGTTGAAAAGATGGCTTCTGCTGTATTTTGTTTATGGACAGCCTGGACAGTCTGAAACTGTTTTTGGTGACATTTTTTTAAATAATTTAGCTTCTTTATCAGGAGTATTACCTGTTTTTTGGCTTGTCTCAGAACTTGGGGGGATGTTAATCTGGGTCTTCCATTGTTGTTGCAGATCTCTTCCCCATAAGTTTATGGCTGTCTCAGCCACGTATGGTCTTAGTTTTCCTATCTGACCTTCTGGTCCTGTACATTTAAGCCATCTAACACTTTGTTTCACTTTAGATAAAGTTCCAACTCCTTGGAATTGAAGTGGCCAATTTGGGGGCCAGGATTTAGAAGTAATAATTGTGACATCAGCCCCATGCCTTCAATTTCAATATTATTTAAAATTATCTTTAACTTTGGCCTTTGATCATTTATAGAGGTTTGCCAATATATTTGTTTTTTTTGTTCTCTTCCTGGTTTTTTGATTTATCTATAGAATCTGCTTTGGCCTCGCTGTCCAAGTTTTTAATGTTTGTTCCCAGAGCAGTGGTGTTGAACTTTCTTGTGGAGGAGTATCCCTGTCCTGTTCTGGGACCTGCGAGAGGCCCCCTTGGGCGTTTCTTGATAAAGGATTACCCCATTTATCCGTGACTGCTCTACACTCACTAATCCAGTGATGACCCTTGCCACATCTTCTGCATATTCTAGGAATCATGTGCTCCCTTCTTGAATTATTTTGGTTTTCCTGGTAATTACTTCTGTAGTAATCTCGCCCATCACAATTACAACATTTCCCAAGGTCTTTTGGGGTAGCTTCTATCAAGGTCAAATTGGGTGAATGAGGTCTGATGTCAATCGTATTTCTAATCCATTCATCTATTGGAGCAGATCTTGCTCTTAATGGCCTTATTGCCTCTTTGCATTTAGTATTAGCATTTTCAAAAGCTAAAGATTCTGTTAGTGCTTTTCTACCTAGTGGATCTGATATACTTCTATCCACAGCTGAAGTCAATTTTTGCAAAAAGTAAATGTTTCACTTGGACCTTGTATGACCTGGGAGAATGGCTCAAGCCTTTTTCCTGATTCCTCAACCTTGTCTCAAGCATTTAAGGCTGCTAGGCGACATAATGCTAAGGTTTCTTCATTATATACAGCTTGTATCTCTGTGACAGCATACTGGACATCACCAAGCAGCTGTTTCTTAGAAACACCAACACCTCTGGCTCTATTTTTGTGTGCTAGCTCTTTAGCTTCTTCTCTCCACCATGAAAGCCATTGTAAATATGGCCCAGGTTCTAATATTGCCTTTGCCATATCCTCCCAGTCCTTGGGGATTACTCTTGATTGACCAGGAAGTCAGCATTTGTTTTACAAATGGTGAATGCATTCCAAAATTAGTAACACTTTCCTTAAATTTCCTCAGATCTAGCACTTCCACAGGGCACCATTCAGCTTCATGATAATTCCGTGGATGATCATCATCTGCTGGTCTCTGCTGTATAACTGACTGGATGAGCCAACGTTTGTTTTCTAACCACCTTTGGTTGGTTTCCTTTATTTTTGTCTTTTGCCTCTACCTGAGTATTTTCTTTACTTAGTATTCTAAACTCTTCTCTTAAGGTCTGCACCCACATTTCATACCTATTTCCCTGTTTGTTTTGTTCAAAAATCTCTTGAATCTCTTGTTTTATGCCTCTCTTCCAACTTTCACTTTTTTCTTTATATTGTTCTAGTTGTTCTTTGTGCTGTTCCAGTATCTTTTCTAAAACCTCTGCCCTTTCTTCCTGTTGTTTATTCCGTTCTGCATGTTTTTGTATTTCTTGCTTTATGTCCTGTTTCCAACCTTCATTTTTTCTTTTATATTGTTCTAGTATCTTTTCTAAAGCCTCTGCCTTCGGGAAGATGTAAAAGGCTAATGCAATGATTAAAGTTAAATTGAGGACTATGAATGTAAGCATAGTCACAATTTCTAGACTTTCCTTTATTTCAGTCTTAAAACCATAGAATAGATTATCAGCCAAGCTCCAAGAAGTCTGTTTTATTGTTTCTTCTATCCAGTTAGACCTTAGTGGCAGCCAGTTTTGTTATGTTAAGTCTGAGGTCTGCCCACAGTAGGCTGCCTTTTGCTCCAAGGCCTCTTAAAGAGTCTCTCTTAAAGAGACAGTAATTAACCTGGGAGTTTTTAGGTTTTAAGTTTGGGTTTTATCACTGGGAGCTTATTCCCCCCTCCAAATTATATTTAAGTATGATTTAAAAGGTGTGGATTCTTAGATTAGTTGGGCACCATTTGTTGTAAGAACATTATACCAACAAATGTGCCACTACAGCCCGGCACTAACATGTTTTGTTTTTAAGATTTATTTACTTTTTTATGTATGAGTGCTCTATCTGCGTGATCACGTGCACGCCAGAAGCGAGCATCAGATAACGTTATAGATGGTTGTGAGCCACCATGTGGTTACCAGGAATTGAACTTCAGGAGCAGGCAGTGGTCTTAAACCCAGTCCAGATTTTTGTTTTTTTTTTTAAACAGAGTTCTCTTGGATCGTTTCACTGATATAAGTCTACCACACAAAGCGAAGCAAAAACAGTGCTTCGTTTAGGGTCATCCCAGGCCCCCCAACAAAACCACTGAATATGATGTCCCTGCCAGCACGAAGTAGCCAGGTAGAAGCCATCGCCCACTACCCTTTATATAAAGGGTCTGGAAGATACCCTATTGCCACAAAAAGTCAAGGCCCTGAATTCAAACTTAGCTTTTCGGAGACTGCAGAAAAAAAAAAAAAAAAAAAAAAAAAAAAAGACAGCTGATACCTACTCTAGTCACCCAGTGGTTCCAACGAGACTACAGATCCTGCAGGGTCAAAATCCAGCTCCTTTCCTCACTCAGCCTTTAACCAGCTCCCCTTCTCCCTTTTACATCCTGAGCTCCAAGGGGGTGCATGTAATGTGCCCCCTTCTCTTGACCCCTGGGCTTTGAGGGATGCAGTCCTGTGCCCTGACCACCACGGGCACTGCCAGCCCTGGAGGGCACGGCAAGGTGGGAGCTAGGTAAGCCAGCCTGGTGGAGAGGGCAAGGAGTCGGAGGAAGGAGAGGACCGGGTGAGGAGAGACTCTCATTTGGCTCTTGGAGTGTGGGCGGGCCGCTATGGCTCCGGGTGTAGGGAGAAGGGGTGTGTTTGGGGGGATGGGGAGGGAGGACTGGGAGCTGCGCATGCGCGCGGCCGAGGCAGGCTCGCCGCGCACAGCTCTTTCTCCGCGGCTTGGGCAGCGCTGTGCATCCGCACACGCGCCTCGCCGAGGTTCTTGAGGTAAGCATGAGAACTTCCGGGTTGGCCTGGCGTTGCCTGGGTAACGGGAGCGGGGGTTCGTTTGGGCTTTACGGAGTCTGTGCGAATCCCGATCCCAACTTCCTGTGCGCGCCTGTAACCTCTCCCTGGCCGGAAGTGGGGAAACAGTAACAGCTCCCTTTGGAATGCTTTCAAATAGTGCTCGTCGGGTCGTTTTGTTATAGAGTAGTGCCGTTCTCTGCTCAGAGGCAGCCCCCAAAGGGCTTTATTTTCTCTTGCGTATGTGGGTGCTTTGCCTGCGTGTGTGTCTGTGCACCACGTGCGTGCAGTGTATAGGGAGGCCGGAAGAGGACTTCGGACCCCCGGGACTGGAGTTACACAAGCAGGCGCTAGGAACTGAACTCTGCTCTTCTGCTGGAGCATGTGCGCTCTTAACCTGTGAGCCATCACTCCAGCTGCTCCCCCCAAAACCGTCTTTTAATTGGAATTTCCTTCAACTTTATTTTTACTTGATTGATTAAATAAAACGGAATGAGCTAACGGCGAGACGAAGTTATATTCTATACATGCAGGTTTATTGGGAGCAGCGAGAGAGGGGCAAAAAGGGGCCAGCAGGACCAGGACGTCAGGGTGAGACAGTGAAGAGAGGAGCTCCTCCCCAAGGCGAGGGCAGGGTGTGTGAGGCGCGCCCTGCGGCGGGTGGGGGCTTATTACTGTTATTTTGCATAGTTTTACATCTTAGCATGTGTCTTCCAAGAATGCTTCCATTTGTTTCTGTTGTTAGTTCCTACACTAGGTCTCCACTCTGCTGTCTGTGTTCCCTGGATTTTCTCTTTTTGGCTTTTTAGAGACCAACATAGGATGCAGTGGTCATTTTATGCCTCTCATCTCTGGCTTGTGTTTAGTGTTGGCTTTCGCGTTCTCTCTAGCCTACTGCATGTATACTGCATGCCCATTTAATTAGACTCATTTTTATATCCTAGGGTCTAAATATCCAGTTTATACTGTTGGGGTTTACTTATTTTTTTTCTAAGACTTCTGAGCTGATGGGAGCTTCATGATGACTGTGTATTGTTCTTTGTACGTATTGCTTTATGCGGGTGGGTATTTACCTTGTGTCCTGCACAGCGTGTGTGTTCTGTGCCCTTACCCTCTGAGCCATGTCTCCTGACCTGAGCGATCTTAAGCACTGTTAAGTGGTGGTGCCCTAAATGCTGGCTAGCACCGAGCTGTGAAAGTCACCAAAGGGTATGTCCTGGGAATCAGCTGTGAGAACTGAGCCGCCAGAGGGTTTGTTTGCTCTCTGAAGAGCATGGCTGTCAACCTTCCTAATGTTGTGACTCTTTAATACAGTTCCTCATGTTGTAGTGAGCCCAACCATAAAATCATTCTGCTATTTCATAACTGTAATTTCGCTATGTTATGAATCAGAATGTAAATATCTGACATGTGATCCCAAAGGGGTTGTGGCCCACAGGGTGAGAACCAGTGTTTTAGAGGGCCCCCATAATGGGGACTTAGCGATTGGTAAAAATGAAAATATAAAAAAAATTGGTGTACAAACATTTTAAGAAAAGTAATTTCAGGGCTGGAGAGGTGGCGCAGCAGTTAAGAACACTGGCTGCTCTTCCAGAGGTCCTGAGTTCAATTTCTAGCACCCACATAGTGGTTCACAACCAACTATAGTGAGATTGGGTGCTCTCTTCTGGTGTATAGGTGTACATTGTATACATAATAAATAAATTTCTTTAAACAAAAGAAAAAGAATTTTTTTTTTTAAATGAGAACATTCACAAAAATATGTTTTTGTATATGCAAAGGTACCGAGGTCTTTGGTTCTCACTCAACTAGAGAGTAAGGCTGAAACTCTCCTTTATTTTAGGTTGAACAGGACACAGAGGCTCCGGTTTTAATATGCATAAGCGAAGAGGAAGGACGGGGAGAGTCAGAAGGCAAAGGCAGAGCCCTGGCTCCAGAAGAGGTACAGACTGCTGCCCCTGGGGAGGAGGCCAGTGCGGAGGAGGGTCAGCTGACACATGCCCCTCAGAACACTGTTCCAAGTGTTCATAACGGAAGAACACGTCTTAATGGTGTCCTTACACTTTGTAAGAGGATGAACATATTCCTCATTGTTTGTGCTTTTCTTCTCTTTGGCTCTTCCCTGGGTTCCTGCTTCTGTTTGTCTGTCCCAGAGTGCTTTCTCTCTCTTAATATAAAGCATGTCCAATTAATGGTGTGATATACTTTGGTCTTTTTTTTTTTTTTTTAAGATTTATTTTATATATATAAGCGCTCTATCTCTATGTACACCTGTATGCCAGAAGAGGTCACCAGATCTCACTATAGATGGTTGTGAGCCACCGTGTGGTTGCTGGGAACTGAACTCGGTACCTCTAGGGGAGCAGCCAGTGCTCTTAACCTCTGAGCCATCTCTCCAGTCTTTAACCAGCCAGTGAATATTGCCTTTTGATGGTTTCTTGCATCTGTAATTTTTCATTTTGTTTTCTTTTTCTTGTTTTTTTTTTAAACTTTAGTGTTTTATATTAAATTGGTATTTTAATTCCTAATTGTCTTTTACTATACATAGTGAAATATATATTTAAATATATATAATATACATTGGTGTTTTGCCTGTATGTATGTCTATATGCTTTTTTGAGACAGGGTTTCTCTGTGTGGCCTTGGCTGTCCTGGACTCGCTTTGTAGATGAGGCTGGCCCTCCCTGAGTTCTGGGATTACAGGTGTGCGCCACTGCGCCTGACTTTCACTATATATTTTTATATTTTTATTTTTTTATTTTCTGGAGACAGATGTAATTGTATATACCTGGCTGGGCTTCAACTCATTATATAGACCAGGTTGGCTTCAAACTCACAGAGATCTTCCTGCCTCCGCCTCCTGAGTGCTGGAATTAAAGGCATGGGCCACCATGCCCAGCTTGCTAAATATATGCACACATACACCTAATTATTACCATATTGATACTTTCACGTCTTACCCATTCTTTATTATTTTGAATCAGGGTCTCACTGTAGCCCAAGCCCTGAATTTACTAGTAGCTGAGGCTGGCCTTAAACTCCTGGTCTCCCAAATGGTGGTGATAAAGGTGTGTGCCACCATGCCAAGTTCATCAGTCTTTATCAGAATTTGTTTTTGTTTAGGCCTGAGCTTGGGCTACCATCATTGAATGGCATGCCCTGGTTAGCTTAAGCACAGTAACTTTTAGAGGCTGAGAAATCTAGCATCAAAGTTCTGGATAACTGGGCTCCTGGGAAGGACTATCTGCCCGGCTTGTGGCTACCTTGGTTCTTATGTGTCCTCACATGGGGTGGAAATCTGTGTTCTTCCCACTTTTGGAAAGGGACACTGGCAACCAAATTTGTGGCCTCATGTATCGTAAGTGCATGCTGTACCAGTGAGACACATCCATAGCAGTCCCATCATGAAATGTCCATGCTTATGACTAACCCTGTGTGTTCACTTCTGGGCCTGTTTGAAATATTGTGAGAGCTTCAACTTTTAACTAAAAGGATCATAAAATCCGAGAGTCGTGTTTACAATGTATCTTTTACTTGTTTTCAGCAGTATTTTATAGCTTTTGATGCATATAAACACATCATATATCTATACATATCTATCTATATATTTGGATCTATTAAGAATTTTGTATTTTAATAGCATTTTTTGGAATTTGAATTTTTGGTTATTGTAGTATATGGAAATACAATTAATTTTTTTATGTATTGATTTGTATCTTCCAACTTTGCTAAACTCATTTGTTGTTTTGATAGTCTTCGATATTCCATGATTGTGTCTTCTGAAAATAATTTTTCTTTTTTTCCAACTTGATGTTTTTATTTTCCCCTTTTGCACTGGTTAAATAGCTACTATACCTTAGCCTGCTCCTTCTCTCAGGAGGCGGCTGCTTAGCGGTTCCTTCTTAATATGGCGGCTGAACGGCAGTGCTGGGATTGGAACATAGGGCCACAGACGTTCTACTACAGGCGACCGTGTCCCTTCCCTTGTCCCCGCCCCCTCCCACTCTGTCCTAGCCCTATGTTTTTTGTTTCATGTTACGTATTTGGATATGGAAGTTTCTTTCTGTTTTTAGTTGCTGACAATCTTTACCAGATTGATATCTGGTAAACCATTTATCAAATGGTTTTGTGCATGCATGGAAATAGTTTAGCGAATAGCTTTTCTGTACCATGTACCATTAGCATGTACTATTTTCATTTTTAGTGAGATTTATTCCCTTTCTGTTCTGCTTGTCTGATCTGCTTCTTCGGACTTACACCTTTGAAGTGCTGGCCTGCTGGTACAGCGGTGTCAATTGTGGTATTTCTCTTCTCTCCTGACCAGTGAACGAGAGCTACAGATCTGAATTTATAGAGCTAAGGAAATGGCTGAAAGAAAGGAAGTTTGAAGACACAGGCTTAGTGCCTGCCTGCTTTCCAGGTAAGAGTCATGTGGAAGGCAGAGGCGATCCCTGAAGTGGCTGCGTCGGCTCCGGAAACACATCTGTTGGCTGTATGCTGGGCTTCCTGTGTTTGGGTGTCACCATCTGTACTTTACCTTACTGTCCAAAGAGAGGTGGTCTATGGAAAGAAATGTCAAATGAGGGAAAAATGATAATGATACGATGAAGCACAGGGCCGGGCATGTGGTGCAAGCTCTGGTTTCAGCACTTAGGAGGCAGAGGCAGGCCTTGGCTACATGGTGAGCTCTAGGCAAGCCATGGCTATATGAGGAGACCTTGTCTCAAAAATATGAATAAATAAATAAATGGAAGAACAATAACCCTTGAAAGATATAAAGTCTTAGGCACACTTGGGAAGGCATCAGTTGACTCATCTTTAAAGAGCCTGTAGTTCTCTTCCTGCCTGGGGGCCTGTTTTCCACTGAAAGGGTTAGACTAACTTTGTAACCTGTATGTCTTCTAAAGCCTATAGTTTTGAGTTTTAGGTCCAGGTTAAGCTAAAGCCTCTTAGTACCTTTCCAGAGAATGGAGGAATGTGACCCTATCTGTGAGGACAGATATAAAAAAAGGCAAGCAAGCAATGCCCTTCACTCTGCAAAAAGAAGGACCAGAGCCTTGTCTTTGAGATAGAGTTTCTTAGCAACAAACCTAGACTTCTTCTGAGTAGCTTTTGACCTCCAGCCAAGAGCCTGCAGCCCTAATCTTCAAGGATGAGCTAACCACCACCACCTTCAATTGCAGCTGCATCCACACTTGGCAGGACTGGCCAAGCTTGAGCACCTAAGACTAACCAATTATCTTACTTTACAGCTTCCTCATCCAATCCTAAATTGCCAAAACTGCAACTTCAAATCTCCCGCAATTTTTCTTTTAAAAACCTAAAGGCCTTTGTCTCCCGGTGCCACTCTTTGCTGACCGGCAGGGGTGACCCCATTGTACAATGGTTAATAAACCTCTTGCTTTTGCAAGAGTCTTGGTCTGGGGGAGTTTCTGGAAAGGGCATGATCTTGAACTCCTGAGCTGTGAGACCCCAGGTCTTACACCACCAGCCCACCAGTGCAGGAGGAGCAGGATCCTAGGTGCAGAGCTTAGAAGGCAGGCGAGCCAGAACAATAGAGATTAGACACCCTGGGAACCACTTCAGGAGCTGCTGCTTCAAGTCTAATTCCAGAGAACAAAGGCTGTACCCTGGGGGAGTGGGTGGGTCCTCCTGGCATTGGTGTTGAAACTAGGCACTTCAAGGATGCTTGATTTGCATTAAACAGCACCTAATTATCCTCTAGGTGCAGGGAGGGGAGAGCTAGCCGGGAGCTGTGTCAAAGATCGGTTATCAAAAGTGGTTATTAGGGCATCTGTCTAGAGACACTCTCCAGATGAAGTCAGGCAGAGAGCAGGAGGCCCTGCTGGGGAGAGGGAGTCCTGCACACACCAAGGTGCTTTTCCTAAGGGCCTGTTAGAAGAATCTCAGGGCTAAAAGCATATGCTGCTGGCTTTCCCAGCAGCATATGCTTTTATGCTTACTTTGGAAGAAACTGACTTCTGTCTCCCAAGGTAAATGATTCCCCGAGTGTCTCCGGCTGAGTGAGGAGATGCACTTGAGGGTACTCCATATGGGTCAGTCACACCTGGTGACTGCGCTGCCAGCTTGAACATCAACAGAGGCTAACTATTATTTTCGGGGTATTATAGGGGTGGAATGTTCAGAGTGAACAGGGAGGCATGGGGTTTAAAGGTAAAATGGAAGGGTTACACAGTTGCTTTGGAACAATTATTCACAGAATCACCAGATCAGCCCGAGTCTAGTGCCAAGTGGGGGATTGCCTGGTGGGCATCCACACACACGAGTATTTTTGTGTGAAGTTGTAGTTTCAGCAGATGGTTTGTGCTAGTTCCTGTTAGAAGATGG
Organism: Rhombomys opimus; assembly: GCA_010120015.1. Taxonomy (NCBI): domain Eukaryota; kingdom Metazoa; phylum Chordata; class Mammalia; order Rodentia; family Muridae; genus Rhombomys; species Rhombomys opimus. Next base: position 5,669,432 of record REGO01000055.1, on the reverse strand, counting down.
TATGAAGAGCTGCCCCATCAGGCTTTCCCTGGCTTCATTTGTCAGGGCTTGACCTGCCGACAGCATTCACAGGTCCTGGGTCTGTCCAGCTTTCTGCTGGTTTAGGAGTGTTTAGCTTTATTGTCCGCCTAGGGCAGGGTGTTTAACTTTCTGTTTCTGTGTCAAAGAATGGGCGTCAGTTGGTTATTTTGTAGCAGGTGGAGTTCTTCCTCAGCTCACTGGGAGAACAGTATTGGCCTGGCCCCTGTGCCAGGGCCCTTAGATCCTGACCCTGAAAGACCCCCGCCTCACCCTAAGTTGAACATAGCTAATGCCATTTTGTGGTACCCACACCACTGTTTTGAGAAACTCTGAAGGCTAGGTGGGGAACTGGAAAATTACTGAGAAACCCAGCTGTGCTGGCTGTGCCGCCCTTGGGATATCTGCGGTCAGACTGCCCCAGTTGAGCTGAAAACAATTTGTGTTGACCACCCTCATGGGATATCTATCTGTGGGACTGTTCCAGCCGAGATAGGAGTCCTAAGAAAAACAACAGGTGGCACCACGGTTAGGGGTCATCATGACTGTTTTGACCACCCAGTTCCTGGTATCCTGGAGTCCCTGCCAAACTCTGACTCAAATTATGGTCTCATTTAAATGTACCAATCAGCTCCCTGTAATCATGCTTCTCGCTTCTGTAACCGAGCTTCTGCTCCAAAACCCTATAAAAAGCCCCAGCTTTCCCCCAGAGGGCGCACAAGTCTTCCGAGAGACTTTGTTGCCCCGGGTAACTGGAATAAAAGCCTCTTGCTGTCTGCATCCGAATAACTGGTCTCGTTGATCCTTGGGAGGGGGTCTCTCTGGCGGAAGACACCCCTCGGGGGTCTTTCAACCCGAGCCTGGCTTTGCTGTTGAAGGACAGAAAACCCCTAGAAAGGCCAGTTCATTGTCCAGTAGAGCTTCCTGGTCCCATCCTCCCTGGGAGGGAAAGGCTGAGGACCCTACCTGCAGGGTTGCCTCCCTCTGGCCTTTTTTCAGCCTGTAAGGGGGTCCACGGTACAGTAGGGTTCACCCTCCATGTTTTGGTTTTTCCAGGAACAGGAAGAGGGCTGATGAGTAAAACATCACTACAGGTGAGAACTTCATATGTGTGTGTCTGTGTCTGTGTGTGTTTGTATCTCTGTGTGTGTGTGTGTGTGTGTGTGTGAATCAAATGTGCTTCACCACTGTAGCCATTTCTCTTACTTACCAAATGGATATGTTCGCTTAGGATTGTGCAAGGAAGCTTGAGTTTGCTGTTTGACAGACTTGGAACTCCTGCTGCTGAGACAACACTGGAGTTGATGTGTCCCTTGGACAAGCATAGAGGGGACAGACGTTCTGCCCTGAGAGGGCCTGTGTACCTCTTCTGGCTCCTTGTCACCCCTAAGCCTCTGTGAGGAACAAGGTGGGGGTGCAGGCCTCGTTCGCCTCCTTATAGGGATGGTCCAGCCCCAGTGTCTGCTCAGGCTTGAGGCATGCGGTCTTTGCCTGGTCCTGCACCCCGTGAGTGGAACTCATAAGAGGAGGAAGGTGGCGGCCAGGGGAGGGTGCTAGTGCTCCCCAGCACCCGAGAGCTTAGATTGTGTCAGTGATGGCGGCAGAAGCTGCTCTTGTCCAGGATCTGTGCTCTGACACATGCTGAGAGCAGGAGCACCTGGGGAGGAGGCCTTGGAGCACATTCCAGAGCATGTCCCAGTCCTCCAGCTTGCTTTCTGGCCTGGAAAGTGACATTTGTGATGTAGGTCATCTCCACCGTCCCCTTTTTGTGTTTTTTTCCTGTGCTAGTTTAAAGTGTTACCCAGAATACAGCTTCCCCAAAATGGCAAATTAGGTTCTTTATTTTAAAATCACATAAATTTATTCATCAAGTTTTGTGTGTGTGTGTGTGTGTGTGTGTGTGTGTGTGTGTGTGTGTGCTGGTGTTTGCACCCAAGGTCTCCCCAACTCTGACCACACTCCACCACAGAGCTACAGCGCAGCCCCTTTCATTCCTAAATCCTTTCACCTAATTTGTTTCAATGTAGTCCTGGATGTATGCTTAGCCAAAAGAGTATGCACTTCTGTGCTGTAATTTTCTAATGCTGTTTTGTTTTTATTTATCATGTTTACTGTTTTAAGTGTTACAGTTCAGAGCTAGTAAGTAGAGTCATGCTTGTGTGCAGTATTTCTACTTTTTATTTCTTAGAACTTTTTATTTTTTTTTTTTTTGAGACAGGGTTTCTCTGTGTAGCCCTGGCTGTCCTGGACTCTCTTTGTAGACCAGGCTGGCCTTGAACTCACAGAGGTCTGCCTGTCTCTGGCTTCCTGAGTGCTGGGATTATAGGTGTGTGCCACTGTGCCTGGCTACTTAAAACATTTCAAATTTAAAAATTAGTGTGTATTTTTGTAATGTGCATGTGTGTGGTCAGGGGACAACCCCGTGGAGTTGGGTGTCTCCTTCCACCTTCACCTTGGCTCTCAGGACTGAACTCAGGCCCAGCCTTGAAGGGCAGGTGCTTTAACCCTGTGCATCTCTGCTTTCCATGCTGAAATCACTGCCGTTTCTGCAAAGCAGCGCCTGGGAGGAGAGCCACAGCTGCCATGTCACAACAGGGGTGTGGCCAACTGCCCTTACACCATGAGGTGGACACTGACATTGCTTTTCTCTTCCCTCTCATCCTTCCTCTTTTTGAGATGGGGTTTTCTGTACGCAGTCCAGCCTGGCCTGGAGTTCAGTATGTAACTCTCAGTCTCCCTGCGGGAGCACTGCGGTGTGTCATGACACATGGCCACATGTACTTGGAAATATGTGTTCTTAATGAAACTTGTTGGAAAAGGAGTTGTGTGCTGTACACAGTGAGATGTGCAGACCCTTGATGTATAGTTTGATACATATTATAATGTTTTGGTTCAAGTCTTTTTTCTGTTGTGATAAAACACCAAAAGCAGTTGAGGAGGAGCGAGTTAGGTACATTAGCGTGGGAAGCCGGGCCGGAGGTGATGCAGTGACCACGGACTGACGCTGCTTCCTGCCTTGTTCTTCATGGCTGCTTTCCTGTACCACACAGGACCACCTGCCCAGGGGTAGCGCTGCCCACAGGAGGCTGTGCCCCGGTGCATCAATCATTAATTAGAGTGCCTGCAGATCTGCCCACAAGCCGTTCTGGTGGAGGCAGTCTCCAGTGCCGGTCTCTTTGCCCCATGTAACTCTAGTTAATTTCAAGTGGACAAAAATTAGCCAGTATAGGAGAACCCATTGTCAGCCTGGCACAAAAAGATGTCACCGTTAAACTATAACTCTCCTTGCCTGTTTATTTCCATGATCTTGTGTTGGTGCCACAGTATAAACTGTTGTCCCAACCCTCGGGAGTTCAACGGGTTCCTAAAGGGGGGTGTGTGTGAAAAGGGTGGGTAGGACACAGAGACGCGAAGAAGGAAGCCAAGTCTGTTTGTCTGATCAAGGCCTCGTTTATTAGAAATTTTTACCCAGCTTATATAGGGAGAAGGCAGGAAAGGGGGAAGGCTTAATTACTGCTGCAGGAGATAGCAGGAGCGCTTTCATGGCTTGAATATTGTACCTGCAAGATACTGTAAGGATGTTTTCTTAAGATATCTCATGGATGCTCTCTAACAGACGGATGTCCTCACAAATCTATCACTCATGACTTAGGGTCCTAGATAACTCTTTCACTAAATAGCTTTAGGTCTCCACTAAATGACCTTTGCTCACTATTTGGCTTTGGCTTCAGTAAATAGCTTTGGCTCCCGGCAAACTGTAGTGTAACATTCAAAGCCTCAGCCTTGAGAAGGTTCAAGCACGTTAAAAGTTCAAAGTGTAGTTAAAATAGCACTGCCAGGGGCCATGCTTTCCCTCTTCTCCAGCCTCCTCTGGGCCATGGCCGCTCTTCTTCATGGCTGCTTTCTCCTTGAAGGCGGGGTCTCTGTGGCCTTAGTGTTTAGCCTCTGCTCTGGGCATGAAGACCGTCATTAGACTCTGGTGGCCCTCTCCCTGCAGAACCGTGGCTGGACCTGGAGTGCACACCTCATCCACTGTGGCACTGGTACTCCACGGTGAAGTGGCTCTATGGCTGCAGCTGCAGGAGCAGGCTGGGCACCAGGCTGGGCAAGGAGCCGCTGTGGCAAGAGGACTAGATGGATGGACAGCTGGTGGAGAAGGACAGGAGGACCATGTGACAGCTGACAGGAAGCCTGGCTACCCTCCTTCCAAACCTGTTTACCTGCGGGAATCTTGGCCTGCTGTGGCTCGCCTCGGCCCACTGCAGCTGGGCACCTCCTCTTGGGGCTGCTGTCACCAATGTCACCGATAGGGAATTAATGACAAACTAATGAGGTCCTTTGGTCATTGTGAGAAGATTTTAACTGAAGTGGTTAAGAATGCTGCAGCTGTTTCTCAGGTTCAGGCCTCTGTGACTGAGCCTGTAATGCAGAACGTTTCCTGAAATACAGCTGTTTTCCAAGTACCAGCAGACAGTTTAAAGGAGCTTTAGCTCCGGCAGCCTATTCCTGTCTATGAGACCCCATCGTTGAAGGTGCTGGGTCTCACTGGTGCGCTGTTTGGACATGGACAGTGCGGCGATGCTAGGATAGTTAAAAGACTGCAGCAGTGTTGGAAAACATTTATGGCTACACAGTTAGCAGCCCATCCAGCTAATCCCTGTTTCAGGGTGCCGTGGGTCCTTCCTCAGCACTGAGCAGAAGCGAAGGCTTCTCCAGGCTTCCTCCAGTCTGCTCAGGTGCAGACGCTTGCACTGCTCTCCTGGGCAGTGACAAGGAGCCTGCAGCTGGTAATTGTGAATGGCAAGTTCTTCATGACTTTCCCACGGTCACCGACCTAATATTTGTGCTTGACCATCGGAAGGGTGCCAACATCCCTAAAGATCCAAGTGCAGATGCCGCGCAATGAAGTGTCACCCTCGGCTCACTCACAGGAAGCTGTTGCCTCATGTGAGGATGTGAAGCTCCTCTACAAGAGTGTTCTCTAGAGCTGGCATATCCGTGAATGTGGCCAAGGGTGACCGTCACAGCCATGAGCTCGGAGGAGCTGAGGACATTCTTAGTTCAGCACTGCCTTTCTGTGGGGCATGATAGTGTTTGCAATGGCAAATTCAGAAAGCTTCAAGGCTGGGTGTGGTGCTGCACACCATTATGGAGGCAGAGGTGGGCGAGTCTTGGAGTTCAAGGCCAGCCTGTTCCACATAGTGAGTGTCTGGCCAGCCAAGGCCAGCTACATAGAGACCCAGTCTCAAAGATAAGTAAGTAAGTAAATCATTCAGATTACTTGATGTTTCTGTCTTTTCACAAAAAAATAATCTTTTGGGGTCTGGATACTCTAGGTAAGAAATGACCCTGCCCTGGAGCAGCTCTCTTCAGGAAAAAGTGGACTCAAGGAAATAACTGTTCGCACAAGAGTGTGCAGGAAAATTTCCGACATACATCACAGAGGTTGAATATGGTTTGGAAATGAGCCTTGGAAGGAGGTGGACTACACAGTCAGCAGTGATGTGTGATGTGAGTTGTCGAGCTGAGGGCCTGCTTGCCATGCTAAGTTCTTTCCTCCTGCGGTGACACTCCTACTGTAAATCCCACCGTAGGGTAGGGCATGCAGCGTCAGTGTCCGCATAGACCACGTGCAGGAGGGTAGGCTGAAACGAGACAAAGTACAATGAGATATTTTTGTTAATATTTATAAAATATTTAACACGTTTTCAGTCATTTTCTTTAACCTCTAATTCTTGCAAGACTATTCTAGTTCACATCAGACCTGTTTTAGGGGTGTGGTAATGAAAGGAGAGGCCATCAGGACAGCCTCCAAAGTTCTTGTATCTGTTACCTAGCTGTCTTTTTAGTTGGCTTCCATTTTTATATTTTGTTTGTTAATGTATAAAGTGTATCTTTTGGTGGTTTGAATTCTTTTTGTTTTTAAAAATACTTTGTGCTGGCTGATTTAGATTTATAGATTTGAACCTGTTTCAAAGAAATTCTGAGCTCTGTTGAATGCCGTGAAAATATTTTTTACAATAAACAAAATTTTTGAGACTTAGGAAACAAAATTAGGTACTTTCTTACCCCAAAAGAGAAGAGCCAAGGCATAAAACCAAGCATGCCTAATCACAACCGAAGCCTGTGTTTGCACCTCCTAATCCTGTAGCTCATTGCCTGGTGTCTGGGGCTCACATGTGATCCTCTGGGCTCTGCCATCCTCAGCACATCCAGCTAGTCATGTAGGCTGAGGCCGGCTTTACTCCATACCTGCTGCTGCCTTGGTGGTCACCGCATCGTCCTGGCATCTCCGCTATCCTCGAGTCTCCACTGCAGCAGAGACGAGACCTTCACCAATGGCCTCTCTCGGGCTCTGACGTTACCAGACCTCAGTTTCTCTTCATGGCCCCTTCAGTCCTGGGATTTTTATTGCAGCAGAGACTGGCCCTTCACCAGGGGCCTTTCCTGGGTCTCTCGGTGCCAAGCCTCAGCTGTTCTTCATGATCATGTCTTCAAAGTCTTACACAGTGTTTACCCAGGTTTGCCACCAGCTTGATGTGCAGCTTTGGTCCCCCACTGGACCCCAGCTTCTGTGTGCTGACCCTGAAGGAGTGCCCCCCCCAAAGATTTTATCTGTGTTGCTGGTCTTTTGTTAATCACAGCTAGTTTTTAAGCCCAAGCTAACCATTACTGATTGTCCTGGTAAAGCAAAGGTTTTACTTCCACAGATAATCAATTAAAATCTGTCGCATGAATGGCTCGTACAGTCCCTGCTTCTTTCTGAAGCTTCACCAACCAGACTGCACTCTGGCCCCTTGTAGGTGATGGTGGGCGTCAGCACTCAGATCTCAGACTCTTGCAAAGCTGAGGTGTTCTAAACTCTACTTTCTCTTTGTCAAGGAGGGCCAGATGATTATGTCACTGCCCGAGAGCTGCCTGCTCACCACAGACACCGTGATCCGAAGCTCCTTAGGGCCCTACATTAAGAAGTAAGTGACCACGCCTTGCGCACTGGTGCCTGCCAGTGCTGCCCCTTGAGACTTCCTGCCATTGGCGGGCATGCCCTCTGTGGCACAGTGCCTGAGGACCCAACTCTTGTCCAGCCAAGAGAGACTCGGTGTGACTGAAAGTCTTGTCTAGATTTGTTCTTGATTCGCTGTGAACCATGTTACTAAGGCTTCCTGGGATGTGGGTGTGAGCCCTGTTCTCTGTTTACCAGAAAGTGAATGTGAAATGGGATGGTGTAAAAGACAACAGTGGAGCCTGTTTCCTTCAGCTCTAGAAAGGCTTCCTGGTGCCAGGTCACTGCCTCAGTGTCCTTCTGTCGCGCCTGCTCGGCCTTTTTAACTGTGATCAGGAAGCGCTTTAGTTAGGGATGGAGAACAGGCAGTGAAGGTTGAGAGCCTTGGTTTTGGAGCATCCCTGAGGATGGAGTGAGTGAGAGCCTCAGCAGAAGGGATTTCTATGTTGGGGTCAGATTGTGCTGTTTCTTAACCCAAGTAGGTGTCCCCTGTGCTCCCCTCACCCCAGGTTCTAATGGGCCTTTGTGGAGGCGAGGCTGCTCTGCTCTGATTTGCTTCAGAGGGGCTGGGCTCCAGCTGTCAGTACTCCACCCAAGTCGGCACACCGCTCCTAGGGCTGTGCCTCGCTAGAGTGCACCCGACCCATCCTGTGCTCTCCCACTAATGCTGCTTCTGTGGCTAGTAGGTCAGTCACCTGTCTCCAGCCTGGCTCTCCTGCTGAAAGCCTCACTGTGAGCTTGTGGGTTTCAGCTGTAAGAATACGCAGCACAGGGAACGCACAGGACAGAAAGATCAAGAGCCTCACTGTCCAATGCAGTGCAGGCTGGCTCATGGAACTTTTCAATTTAAAGTATTTGTGGTTAAGTAGTACTTAAGCCATTCTTGAGTAACACGAGCCACGTCCCAGTTACTCAACAGGCATTTGAGGCTTGCGTCCTGGATAAAGGCAGAACAGCATTCTCCACCGCTGCTGCTGGAAGTTCTGGACAGTGCCAGCTGAGACAGAAACTGTGTCTGCTCCTTACATATTGCTGGGATCTTGCAGGTTTTCTTCCTGAACTTATGGGTTCTAATACAAATTATGTACCTGTGTTCTAAATAATTACTCACATTCAGCGTCTGTGCCATAGACTTAGCAATGTTCAGAGTTGAGACTTCAGAGTTGCGACTCCGTGCTAACACACTTTAATCCGCCCAATTTGCCTTTCATTGTACCAGGTGGAAGCCTCCTCTGTCTCCCCTGCTGGCGCTGTGCACTTTCTTAGTCTCAGAAAAGCGTGTGGGTGATCGGTCCCCCTGGAAGTCTTACCTGGACATTCTACCCAAGTCATATACCTGCCCGGTCTGCTGGGAGCCAGAAGTGGTCGACCTTCTCCCAAACCCGTTAAAGGCAAAGGCGGAAGAGCAGAGGGCCCGTGTGCAGGACTTGTTTGCTTCCTCCAGAGGCTTTTTCTGTGCCCTGCAGCCCCTGTTCGTAGAGTCTGTGGACAGCGTTTTCAGCTACCCTGCTTTCCTGTGGGCCTGGTGCACTGTGAACACCAGAGCTGTGTACCTGAGGCCCAGGAGGCAGGACTGCCTCTCCGCAGAGCCGGACACATGTGCGCTCGCTCCGTACCTGGATCTGCTGAATCACAGCCCCCACGTCCAGGTGAGGAGCTGCTGTTATAGAATTCCAATAGGTAGAGACAAGGATGGACCCGCCGTGGAGGTGTAACCTGCTTCAGGTCAGTGTGTAGGCCTCCCTGCCCTCGTGCTGCTCGGAGTTGCCAGCCCTGATGTCATTCTCGCACCTAGCTGGCTCCTTTGCTTCTGTCCTGTGCCACTCTCCAGGCCTACAGAGCCCTGTGCTGAGCTACCCCCTGCCTTTCACCAGCTCAGGCCAGCTTTGTCCCTTCTTGCCCTTCAGGACTGGGGTGCAGGCTAACTTTCCTTCCTGCCTGCACGGCCATTTGTGCTCTGAGTGGGGGTGATCTGTGCCTCCTCAGCGAACTCTAAAGACTTGGAGGCTCTTTGTTGTGCCTCTGTATCTTGGCGTTCAGGGCAAGGTGTGATGACTGAATGGGTGAGAACTCATGTGGGCAGGAGGCTGGGGGTCATGAACTCCACTAGTGATAGTCATGGTGCCTTCCCCACTGGCACACACTGGACGTATATGTGTTTGCATTGCATGCTGGGAGAGACACCAGGGGAGAAAGGCCAGGCTTGGAGGGCAGAGAGAAGAGGCCTTGTCGGCTCATCTGAAACCGGCTCAGGGCACACTGGATTGGGATTTGTGCCTTTACTGTCCCTCCGAGAGACATGCTACCATGAAAAGATCAGTGTCGCATGTGGTCTTACGTGACAGTGGGAGGAACACTCGGGGAGGTCCCTGGGATGGTCCCAGCCTTTCTTCCACTTTTGTAGAAGGCATCTCCAGCCTTCAGCGTATGAGTCCAGGGCCAGGAGGAGGGTGCTGGGGCTGGGGGTGAGCAATGTCGGGTCCATAGGGCATAGGTGCTGGACATAGGCACGCAGCCCCCAGCGGCCTCACTTTGATTTTATTGGTTTGTGGACATTGTGCTTCAGTGACTTTATGAACTAGCACAGAAGAACACAGGCATCGTTAGTTGGTGGGAGCTGGGGGTCCTGAGCGACAGGAGACCTTTATAGTCTTAAAGGACCAGGAGCACAGAGCTGGCACAGTGTTTGTGGCCTCTTGCGGTTCACAGGCCTTAGGACCACCATCTGTTCCTCCCTGTTTGCAGGTCAGCTCCTGCTGAGTTTAGCTGAGCAGAGTCAGGTGTCATGTCATCTGGTTATTTTCAGAGTCCTTGGCTGGAGAAAGTCCAGCCAAGGGTAAAGGTGAGATGAAGGAGGGACACATGGACATCAAGGGCAGCAGCTTTCCTCACCGTGGCTGACCCATCACCAAGCCTTTCTTACCACATTTTACCAAAGTTAACGTGGCGTTGGTGCGTCTCTTAGACCTCTGTTAAAAAGAGAAATCCCCTGCCTTTCTCCTGTAGGTAAAAGCAGCCTTCAACGAGAGCACCGGCTGCTATGAGATTAGAGCAGTGTCGCGCTGTAGGAGGCAGCAGGAGGTGTTCATTTGCTACGGCCCCCATGATAACCAGCGGCTGCTCCTGGAGTATGGCTTCATCTCCTTCGGCAATCCTCATGCCTGCGTGGCTGTCTCAGGAGGTTGGCGTCAGGTCCTCCCGAGGCAGAGTAATGCGGTTTCCTGTTGAGATGGGAAGAGCCCTCACAGACAACATTCACGTTTCGCGGGCACAGCTAGCCCTGCCTTCCTGATTGGAACTTCTGTGTTGTAGTAAAAGCAGCAGAACTGACTGATACTCAGGGTGATGACTGAGAAGGCATGGGAGAGCTGCTTAGGAGACAGCTGGGAAGAGACCGGAATCTTTGTACTGAGATACCATTGTCGCTCCAGATGGAATAAGACTAGAGCAATGAGCAGAAACTCACTACACACTTAGATCAAGCAGCTACGCCACGAGCATGTGGCCACAGGTTTCATTTCCCAGCATGTATTCGAGTCACTTATGTATAGGCTCATGAATATAGGAACTCTCAGGGAGATGCCCTCTACCATGTAGGCAGAATAACAGTTATGTTCCTCAGATTAAAATGACAGACGAGCCAGGACTGGGCTGGCAAGGTGGGTCAGTGTGTAAAGGGGCTTACCGCAAAGCCTGGTGACCTGAGTCCAAGCCTCAGGGCCCACAGGGTGGAAGGAGAGAACTGACTCCTGCAGATTGTCCTCTGACCTTCACACGTGTGTGGTAACACACAACACATAAAATAAATATGTGCATTTAATTGTTTAAAAGGAAGTCGAGAGCAGGGGCTTGTACAGTGACTTAGGAAGCCTGACGGTGGCCCTAACTGTAAGCAGTGGCCAGCTGAACCCGGTAAACAACTAGTTAGTTGTTGGTACCTTTAAAGATGGAGTAGAGCCTGGGGGTTGCCTCCAGGGCAGCACCACCGACTGGCCTGGGCAGGTGCCCCATAGAGGACAGGGAGGCTTGCTTTTGTCAGACTTACAGCCCAGATCTCTGGTTTTGTTTTTCTATATAAGACAGAACTGAAGCCTTTTATCACCTCAGAAGCGAAACAGCGGCCCCTTGCTTTCTCTCTCCTTCCAAATGGTGTCACCAGTTGCCGGTTTTCACGGTTCACTTTGTGGCCACAGTCACTGCTGGAGGACTGCTTTCAGTCTGCCTTGTAGTACTGCCATCCCCCTGTGTTAAGCAGCCTGGCCCCGGCCTTTTTCCCAGCAGGGTTTCTTCCTGTCTTCCTGTCTTCCTCTTCTGCTGTCTGGTGTGTTTAGTGGGAGCAGGAGCCTGGCTCCTAAGTGGTCTGTCCTCAGCCTTTTCACACACACACAAAAAAACCTCACAGTTTTTCCGGGACCCAAGATCTCAGCAAGTTGTCCTGAGGAGACACTGAGTGTGAATCAGGAGAACACTCTTGGTTTGACAGGGTGGCCGGCAGAAGGGGAAGTGAACTGAAGGAGAGGGGCGTGTACTTTGTCTGAATTGTATCCTGATTCTCTGATGTTTTTCTCCCTTTAACGCAGAGATGCTGGTGAAGTGCTTCCCACCAGCAGATAAGCAGCTCCACAAGAAGATGTCCATTTTGAGAGATCACGGCTTTACAGAGTAAGTGCTTTTCTACCTGGAAATTATCCCTTCAGGAAATCTCCAGGGAAACAACACTCAGGGTTCTGGTTCCTGTAGGTGTGACACCTCTGCCTCCGAATTAGCTGACAGGTTGGTGTTTATTAAGCTCTTAGTCATGCCTGGTGTTCTACATGCTCAAGGGTGGAGGATGCTTGCGAATGTGAGAGTCAAGCTTGAAGCGATCCTGTGCCTGTCATTAGGAGGGCCAGGGTCAGGCGGGATGGTGCTGGGCTGTCGTGGGCCAGGCTGACCCCTAGAAGAACTCGTCGGCTGGCATGAGGGTACAGATAAGGGACAGTAACATGGACAAGATCCCAAACTCACCCGTCACCTCTTCTTGTCTGGATAAATGAGGTTTTGCATAAGCAGCAACAGTGTGATGCTGCTGGCTGGGCTGGCTGTGTTTGTTTGTTTTCCAGCATGACCACGGCCTCGCCGTTCATCTCACTGCAAACTGTGTGGCAGAGTTGCTGTGGTCCCCTAAACCAAGTTCAGCATCCTACTGAAATTGACTGGAAAATGGCTTTTCAACCTTCTTAGGGTTACTATTGCTGTGATAAACACCATGACCAAAAGCAACTTGGAAAGGAAAAGGTTTATTTGGCTCACATTCTATGCTGTAGTCCATCACTGAAGGAAGCCAGGACAGGAACTCAAGCAGGGCAGGAAGCTGGAGGCAGGAGCCTGGAGGCAGGAGCAGATAGAGGGGTGCTGCTTACTGGTTTGCTCCCCATGGCTTGCGCAGCCTGCTTTCTTGTAGAACCCAGGACCACCACCCACCATGGGCTGGGCCCTCCCCCATCAGTCACTAATTAAGATGGGCTTGCCTACAGCCAGATCTCATGCAGGCATTCCCTCAATTGTTGCTCCCTGCTCTCTAGTGATTCCAGCCTGTGTCAGGTTGACATGAAACTATCCCACTAGCCCAGAACAGCCAGAGAACAAATTCCATTTGTGTGTGAACCACACAAAGCCTGATCTGTTAACCCAGCTTCAGTCATAGAACTCAGACTCATCTTCGCTGCGTGGAGGTGACCTAACATGGCGCCAGATCAGAGCCGCTGCTAGGTTCCTAGGTGTTTGCCGTCTGTTGTTTCTCACTGACAGACTTGTGCTGCCTGCTTCTCTCTCATAGAAACCTGACGTTTGGATGGGATGGACCATCTTGGAGGCTACTCACGGCTCTCAAGCTGTTGTGTCTGGAAGCTGAACAGTTGTAAGTTTCCCTTGCACTGTGTGGAAGCTGTGCCTGCTCCAACGGAGGATGAAGGGGCTTGTTTGGGAGGCTCACAGGAGAGGGGTAAGGAGGGGCTGTGCTGTGGAGCTGCTGTGGCCTTCACCTTCAGAGTGCATGCTCGGAGAAGTCGCCGTTGTGTCAGGTTCCCCCTGGTGACTTGGTGCTTACTGTTCTGAGGAAGGAAGGAAGGAAGGAAGGAAGGAAGGAAGGAAGGAAGGAAGGAAGGAAGGAAGGAAGGAAGGAAGGAAGGAAGAAAGGAAGAAAGGAAGAAAGAAAGAAAGAAAAAGAAAGAAAGGAAGAGGAGGAGGAGGAGGAGGAGGAGGAAGAAGAGGAGGAGGAGGAGGAGAAGGAGGAGGAGGAAGTTAAATGTGAGCCTGAAGAGCAAGCCAGTGAACAGCATTTCTCCATGGCTTCTGCTTCAATTCCTGCCTCGAGGTTCCTGCCTTGAGTTCCTGCACTGACTTCCCCCAGCCATGGGTTGTGACCTGGGAGTATTGTAGGAAGAATACACTCTTTCCTTCCCAACCTGCATTGGGCCGTGGTATCTGTCACAGCAGCAGAAAGCACCCAAGGACAGGCAGGGATAAGGAATGCTGCATGGAGCTTCCAGGACCTTGAGCTCACTGTTCCAGTCAATGCAGTGTATCAGTACAAATATCCCCAAAAGAGGACATATGAACACTTGGCCCACAGAGTGTCACTAAGAAGGGGTGTGGCCTTGTTGGAGGAAGTGTGTCACTGTGGGGGCTGGCTTTGAGGTCTCAGATGCTCAAGCTACACCCAGTGTGGCCAACAGTCCCCTTCTGCTGCCTGTGGATCAAGATATAGAACTCTCAGCTTCTTTTCCAGCACCATGTCTGCCTGTGTGCCACCATGTTTGATAATGGACTAAACCTCTGAAACTGTAAGCCAGCATTCTTTCTTCCAAGTAGAGGGACTTGACTGTGACCCCTTCTTGCTTCGAAACTTTTGGTTTCCTGGTTGCTCTCTGGACAGACCCATGTGGTCTTAGGATGGCATTTGGCCTTATCTTCCCTCACCCTCGCTTCTGCTCACCAAAGCACCTGTGAAAGTGATTCACCTGCGTGTGGAGAACAGCCTGGCTGCCATCCCCATCTGTAGGGTATTTGGCAGTGAACTGTGTTCTTGGTTGTCGCCTTTCCCTTAAGGTGCACGCACTGCCTCAGCTGCCGAGTCCTCTGTCTTCCCCCTCTGTCCTTACAGTTCTGCCTCTTGTGCCCCTGTAGCTGGTGGGTGTGGCTCTAGTTACTTGCGCAGTGAACAGCATCGTGATGAAAATACAGTTCAGTCACAGCTGGCAAAAAGCAGGCTAGCTGGCTCCTTGACTTCCTCCCGGCTGCTTTCTTCCTCTCTGGTGGCTTCCATTCTTCTGGAGCTGCAGCGATGTCAGAAGAACAGGGACATGGCCTGCATGTCATGTTGCAGAGTAAATGCTGTCCCCAGTACCTTGGGGACCTGCTGAAATGACCTTGTTGAACATTTTTCTTCTAGTCCATCCTGGAAAAAAGTTCTCCTCGGTGAAGTAATCTCAGATACAAATGAGAAGACAAGCTTGCTCGCGGCCCAGAAAATATGTTCTGATTTAATCGAGGATGCTCACAGTGTGCTGCGCAAGGTGTGTGTCCTGACACTGTACGTGCCGGGTTCCTGGCCCCCAAGGCGTCTGCCATGCTCTCTGTCAGGAGAGCCTCGGGGACCTCTGTGAGCAAGTGATTCATAGTCCCTGTGTGGCTGTGTTCACGGATTTCCCTGCACTCAGGAGAGCTTTGAGGACCTCCATGAGCCCCATAGTCCCTGTGTGGCTGTGTTCACGGATTTCCCTGCACTCAGGAGAGCCTTGGGGACCTCTGAGCAAGTGATTCATAGTCCCTGTGTCAGGCTGTGTTCAGTGATTTCCCTGTGGTCAGGAGACCTTTCGGATCTCAAGGAGCAGATGCTTTATAGTCTCCTGTGTGACTGTGTCATCTGATTGATACTTTAAAAGTTATGTCATGGTATTGGGAGATGGCCCAATGGTGAAGTGCTTGCAAGTGTGAGGACCTGAGTTCAGATCCCCAGTCCCACGTCAAGGTTGGGAATGGCAACATGTGTGCCTGTGCCGCAGTGCACAGGTAGACAGAGACCGCTGGATTTAGATGGAAACAGGAGACGTATGAAGCCTTGCTGGCCAGCTAGCCTCGTCTGAGTGGTGCACTCCAGGCTAAGTGAGAGACCGTGGCTCAAAAACAACATAGGGCATAGCAATAGAAGCTGGTGCTCAATGTCCCTCTCCCGCCTCCTGTCATGCACGGGCCATGCATCCCACGGGGAGTTTTATGTGTAGTAGGACGCGTGATGATGCCGTCATGCACACCGTGTGGAGCTTCCTAGTCAAGCTCTTTAACAGATAACTCTCTCCGCACAGGGTTTATTGTTCTTGTTTTGTGACGAGAGCTCTTGCAGTCTGACACGCCCTGCGTGTCCTGTTCTAGCAGTGGTCACGTGTTGTTCTGAGTGCTCTGGGGTCTTTCCCTGTCTCTTATGGACGTGCCCACAATCCTGCCTCCATTCACGTGTAAGAACACGAAGGCTCTGGATATTGTGCCTGGCTTATTTCATTTAACCCAGTGTCCCCCAGGCTCATTCTTCTTGTCACAGAATCCAAGGCCTCACACCTGGGCACACTGTAAACCTGAGCTCCGTCACCAGCCCTTGTTTTTGTGTAAATGTGTACCTATTGTGTAAGCACATTAATATTTTCTTGATTCACTCATCATTGGGCACTTAGGTTGATTCTTATTTTTTGCCTTATGTTTTATTAGAAACCATTCTTTGATTTCTTATTAATAGCATTTCAAGTATTTTTCTGTGTTTTAATTTTATAAACTTTTAGTTTTATGAGAAATCATCCATTTATAAGAAACATGACTGTATTAAAATTTAAAAAAATTAGTACAATTTGGAGATTTTATGCTAAATGAAAAGAAAAATACAGAAGAACAAGTACTCTCCTCTTACAGGAGGGTCCCAGAGCAGGAAGATTCACAGGGCTTGGGGGAGGGGGAGCTGCTTATTCATTCATCTTTAGAGATTTTGTTTGAGATGAAAAGTAACCTGGTGGAGAATAACAGCCAAGGTTACCCCACACAGGGAGGGAGGAGAGCAGCCAAGGTTACCCCACACAGGAGTACTTAAGGCCACCAGCTGCCTCAGAGCAGTTTACATGGTAAAACTTATAGCACATTTCTATCCTAATAAAAATGTAAAAATACCTTGCAGGTTTCTGACTTGAAGGAAGGGAAAGTGTCACCGATAGACCAACTCTCTTTGGTGGAAGCCCTGCGGGCGGAGGAGCTGAGGCTTCTCCAGGCCTCTGCTGAGATCCTGAGCAGTTCGCTAGCCTCCTTTCCCTGACATCGCGGGAACACGTGACTCCCTCCTGTGGAGGGAATACCTTCTGCGTTTTTACTGAGGATGGAATAAATGGACTTTTCTATGAAACCATTTGCAGTCTTTGGGTGGTTTCCACGAAAAGTGATGTGTTTAACTTCTCTCCCTCAGCTTTTCTAGTCAGCTCTGAAGAGCGTCTCCAGGAGATGGAATGCTGGCTGCTCCCAGCACAGGGAAAGATGTCTGCAGCCAGCCCAGGAGGGGTGTAGGCATTGAGGAGCGATGGACAGATGCAGGCTGTTTCAGTGACACTTGTCATTCTTTATAAAAATAAGCATCAGTGGGCAGGAGCAGGTGGTCCTGATGAGCCGCAGAGCAGGACGCCAAGGGCCGGGCGGTCTATGTGTGGCCTGTGGCCTGGTGGCTTCCATTTCAGTCACTCATGGCTGTTAGCAGTCAGGAAGTGAACCTCTAAGGTGCAGGTTTTGGCTTAAAGAATGAGCTGGAGCCAGGTGGCTCTGGTGTTGGCCGGGTTGGTCAGGCCTTCTCTGTGTAGACTCACTGAGGAAAGTGCTGAAGAACATTCTTGAGGGGAGTCTCCCTGAGGACAGCAGTGGCCTCTTGCAAGACAGGGGCAGGAAGGACTGTGAGCCACAAAGGTCTTTCAGCTTTGTTCTGGAACTTTCTTGGGTGGCCTTTCCACGTGGGGACACAGGCCTGTTTATTTCAGGGTTCTAAAGCAGGATTAGAGCAGGCTCTGAGATGGTGGCCTCTCGTTCCCAGGGACTCTGGGATGAGAAACAGCAGGAAGGCACAGGATCAATGAGCTGGTGGGGAGGACCCAGGGACCTAACCCAAGCCAGCATCCAGTTAGCAAACTCCTAGCCTCAGGCTTCTCCCATCCTGGTGTATAACATGGCTGCTGTTCCTGAAGCTTGGTCTGCTGCTTTTCCTGGTTGTTCAGCTCTGTGTTCATGCCAGGGAATGACCTTGGCAGTGCCCTAGGTAGCTGTTGACACCCTCACTGCAGTTACAGTTCAGTGCAGGACAGCTGGAGCCACAGTGAATTTTGTCCTGTGTCTGTTCTCTGAGTTTTGTCTTTTCTCCCCTTAGACTCAGGGTGCAGTAAAAGGGGCAGAAATTTTGAACAGTCTGTGGCTTTCGAGGACCTCCAGATGAGTAATGGATTAAGACTAAAGGGCTTGGGGTACCTGAGGAAGCCATGGTTGCTACCCAGAGTCCTTGCTCCCTCTGATGCCCCTCTTCCCCAGCGCGCTGGTTCTCCTCTCTCTGTGGGGTCTAGCAAGACACAGTGAGCGAGGAATGCAGGTGGTCAGGCATTCTCAGCCTGATGTGAACATCCTTCCTTGGCCATCACATGCAGAAGCATACACGCAAATGTAGTTTGTGTTGGGTCTCCTTTGAAAAGCGTTTGTGTGTGCCTTTGTGTCTGTGTCTGTGTAAGTGTGTGTGTGTAGCTATTGTTTTGCTTGCCCACCGATTAGACACACACACACATACACTCACACATCTGCCCACCACAGTTCTGAAGACACAGTTACATATATGTTTCACGTCCGTAATCGGTCTGGGTTTATTTGAAGGATGGTTGTGTGCCCCTGCTTTGCGGACAGTGCTGGGTAGACATCCATACAGGAATAAATGAGAAAGCACAGACCCTGGCAGGAGGTCTGGCTCCTGACAGGGCAGCTGTGACCTCTAGGTTAAAGAGCAGCGTGTCCAGGCCCCCCGACCTTGATGCGTTCCTAAAACACACAACAAAGTTGGGAGCCCAAACCTGTCTCCCCACCTTGGGAAGGCCTGGCCTAGCACTGTTCCCTTTTCTCTACCACTGCTCCTGTACCCCTTGCCTCACATGTTTTCCCGCCTCCCCCAGCGTGCTTGTCTCTGCTTCAGCTCACCTGAAGGTGGGATCCTGTTGTGCACCCCATTTCCCCCCCCATCTGGTTACTGCACTTGTGGGTGGTAAACCTCCTATTGTTGCCTTGACGGGGGTGGGGGGGAGACAGATAGGAGTTCAGGATGAGGTGAGATCCTCATTATCCTTCAAGCTAACAGCAGGCTGGGGGTGGGGCTCTGTGTGTGTGTGTGTGTGTGTGTGTGTGTGTGTTGCCTTTCAGACCTGGTCTTTAGCAGGTAGAAGCTAGCAGTGCCACCTAGGAGCTCTGGTTCTGAGTCTGAAAGTGGCCTGTCCCCCTCTGTGGGACAAAAGGTCTCTTTGATGTTCTTCAGCACCTAGTTAGCTAGCAGCAGTCCTGTCCTACATGGCAGATTAATCTTTGGTCACTTTGTCCTCAGAGAGACAGACAGACAGACAGACAGATTGTCAGGAATGCTACAAGCTGGATCACCCGGGAACAAACCTGATTTTGCAAAGCCAGAAAGTCAAGTGTGACCAGAAGGGAACATGGCCCACAGGAGGGAAGTGGCCCAGTGAGCATCGGAGTGTGTGTTTCCTCAGGTGGACATGCGTGTGCCTGTGTGAATACCTGTGTGTGCAGGAATGCTCTCCCAGGTGTTTTCTGTCTACGCCGAGTTTGAAGACCGCTGACACGGAGTTCTGAAGGAAGAGCCCTGGGTGTATGTGGGTCATTTCTGAACTCTTGACAAGTGACAAGGAACTGGACTTCAGATCCGTGTGCAGTTTGGCTTGAGAGTGATCCACAGCGTCTTCTCAGTGTATTTACCCAGGAGGATGGGCTAGATGGGATCCTGGGGTTATCTTCCAGAGCCCCTATTTTTGTGGTGGAAGCCTCAAGAGTTGGAGAAACTCCCTGGGCTGCCGAGGATTCAGGTCAGAATCCACGTCTTTGCTGGTTTCAGTGGATTCCCCCCTTTCCTGCATCCGCTCTCACTGTACGAACAGACACCTTCCTCAGGAGTCCCTGGAACTGTCTCAGCCAAGGATCTGGAACAGCGCTGGGGAGGAGAAAGGGAGGTGGTAGCATCCACCCAGGAGGGGCAGGGACTGCCATGTGTCGGTCTGCTGCCGTCTCTCTCATCTTTCAAACAGTCTGATGAAGCGCCGACTGCATCCTCCATTAGCGACAGAAACCCAGGGTTCAAGAGGCGAGTGACCCTGTCCACATGGTACCCCTGAGTTCAAACCCCAGAAGCATCCAGTGTGAGCTCCTCTGGTTGTCACTGATGCGTGCTTCTGGTTTCAGAGACAGGTAGCCTAGGACACAGGCCACCTTAAAGCGGTGTGCTTTGTGTCTTGTTCTGCGATATAATGGGCATGCAGAGCCTACCTCTTAATTACTGGGTCGATTTTCGTCCAACTTTGCCCTTATAACACGGGGAGACTCTAAGCTAATTTAAGGCCAAAGCAGTTCAGAGTGTCTGCAGTCGCAGGTCAACCCCAAGATGTGCTCTGGCTGCAGAGGCCGTGTTGGTCGTCTCGGAAACCTGTTTTGTTACTGTCTCCCAGGACTTAGCTGGGCTTTGGACTGCAGCTTGGAAACCCTGAGATGATGTGGGTCGGCCCTGAAGAAGGTCCTGAAAGCTACCAGTGTACAGCTGCCTGCAGCTTCCTCTCCCAGCCTCTGGGATGCAGCATCAAGCTTCCAAAACTGTTCCAGTCGGGGCTTTCTGCCTTCAGATAGTTTTGGAGGGGAGAAGAGAGTGATTATCGTTGCATGAACAATATTTTCTCTAGTAGCATTTGGTGTTAAGTTGAATGCTTCATTGTTTTGTTCAGAAACAGTTAAATATAAGTGCCCCAAGTATGACAATGTGCTTTCCTCAGGAGGCTCCCTTAAAGAAACGGTCCAGGACTGCGCAGTCTTGAGCCATTTCCATTTTCGTGCACTAGGTGGCGCCAGAGCACCATTGCACTGAGGATGATGATTTTTTTTTTTTTTGACTCCTTCAATCAAGCAAGCAAAGGTGGCCCTCCTCATGCTCCCCATATCAGCAGGAGCCCAAGGAGGCAAAAATACCTCCCTGTTTTGCTTTTGGGACAAAATTCAGATGTTTTCATTCCTTTTGGGAAGCACTATCTATTGGAGCAGCAAGCAGAGGGTCAGTTCCAGGTGATGTAGTGGGGCGGGGATCTGTCTGGCCAGTGTGGCAGGGGTGGCTGAGTTCAGGGCGGAGGAGGGGCCAGCGGTGTTTCTCTACAGAAGAGCGAGCGGCAAGTGATGACCTCAGCACTGCGCAGAAGGACCAGGCTAACGTCCTGGGTAGGATCAGATGCTAACGTCCACCGTAACTGAGAACTTACATGCTACTTGACAAGAGCCGCCTTTAAGGAGATGAATGGACCACCCAGACAAGGTCCTCGGGGCCTTGTCCGGTAGATATTTCCAGGAGGGTGCGGTTTGTGGAGAGCTGGGAAGAATCTGTTTCTGCGGTCAGATGGCCCAGCCTTAGTTAGGGGTGCTGCTAGAGCTGGGGGCTGAGCCCCGCTGGGCTGTTGGCTCTGCTGTCCACACAGCCGACAGGCTGCAGACCGCTGTGGCCGACTGAGTCCCGCCACACACTGACTTGACGACGGTGGCCTGGGAAAGAAAACCCGTGGTCTGCCGAGTGACCGGGCATCTGTGTCCTGGAGTTACCAGGCAGGACTGGAAGCTACTGTCGTGGTTTTTCCCTCTTAGTCCTGTCTTCTTCCCAACATCTGCTGATTTTGGTCCTTGGGCTTTTGGTGTGGTTTGTTTTTGGCACATTGATCTGCATGAGGCCCTTATCACAGCATTGGAATGTTACCTAAAAAAAATTTCAGCTAGAAACGTACACACTAGCTCTTCCTGATTTGAGCAGTCTCACCGGTCGTGCTTGGGACCCAGCTGTTGATTGAACAGCATTCAGGCTGGTGAAACACGTGATTCTGCTTGCTCTTGCTCCAGCGCTGTGCAGCCTGGGTTGGGCACCCTAGCTCACCTGCATACAATTGGCGGGCAGCTTCCGAGGGAGTGTTCAAGGTTCTCTGACAGGAGGCAGCATTTCTGACACCAATAGGAGGAGCAAGGCCCCGTCAGTGGACACTGCCCGCCTGCCTTCATCGTCCTTTGAGTGTACCACAGAGGCATCTGTGGGAGAGGACCCTGTTGTCAAAAATGCTCCTGGGAAGGGAAGTGAGTGTCTCTTATTGGGGTCACTTGCTTTATAGCCCCAGTTTTCTTTTTAAAACTTTTTCCTTCATTCTTTGTGAGTTTCACATCATGCACTCCGGTCCCACCCATCTCCCCATCCGCTCGGATCTGCCCTCTGCCCTGCAACCTCCCACAAATGAAAGACACACAAATAAAAACAAACACAACGAAGCATAGCAAACATCTCGTCGTGGAAGCTGTGGTGTGTCACAGTGTGTCCCTCTGTGAACCCCTCTGTCTACACATCTTCACTTGCAATTGTAGTGAGTCACTGGTCTGGTTGTCGTGCTCTGGCTTCTGTGATACCTTCGGTACTGGATCCTCATGGGGACTCCTCCTGGTTCTCCCATTACTGCCCTGTGTCATGGAGATCCTGCAGCTTCCATCAGCAGGGCCGGCCCTTCCACACATCACAACAGCTCACAGATGACGTAGATTTGGGGATGGGCCAACTCAGAGCCCCGGATCTGGGCCTGGGTGGCAGCTGAGCTTCTCAGCCTGCCAGCTCTCCAGCATCTACTCCACCAGGGCGAGCTCTTCAGCACCGGCCAGGCCACCCAACACCGCAGTCAGCGGGAGGCGGGGTCAGCTCTCCTGCTCTCCTGCCCTCAGCTGGCTCACCCACACCCATGCCACCAGAGGCGGCCCCACTGGGCTGCCCAGCCAAGTGCTGTAGCTGGTGAGGAGCAAGGGCTGGCAGGGCCAGTTACCCCCTCTCATGACCCCAGGGCCAGCTCTCCCACTGCGGCCGACGGTGAGGAGCGAGGGAGAGCGTGGCAGGGCTAGTCCTCATGGCCCCATTCTTCAAAAGGTGTTCTGCAGATAGAAGGACAGAAGCCTGTTCAAGGAAGGATGTTGGCTCTCCCGACCTGCCAAGACAAAATCTGCGCAATATAATCTTCCAGGCCCAGGAGAGGTGAAGCGTCTGAGCTGCAGGCTTGTGGCTGGAACCAAGGATGGGGTTGGTCTGTCCTGTATGTAGTGCATCTGTATCTGTGAGTTCTGCATCCGAGATTCATCATTTCATCACAAGTTGTTTTGGTTTGCTTTCTGTTGCTGTGACAAAGACACACTGACTGAAAGCATCGTAAGGAGGCAAGGGTTTGCCTCACCCGACACTGTCAGGTCACCACTGGTCAGCGAGGGCTCACAAACCTTACCTCTAGACGGGAACTCACATCCCAGGGAGTACAGCGGACGCCATGGAGGCAGGCTGCACGTTGGCTCACGCTCTGGCTCACGCTCTGGCTCACGCTCTGCTAGCTTTATTGTAGAACCCAGAGCTATCTGCCTAGGGATGGTACGGCGCAAGGCGGCCTGGGCCTCCCCGTACCAGTTAATCCTCGTGGTGGCCTGCACAGCTCAGTCTGACCTAGGCAACACCTCAGACCTTGCTTTCCTCCCCGTAGCTCTGAGCTGTGTCGCATCAACAGTGAGGGCAACCAAGTCAACACTCCACCCTTTTGTACAGCTCCTGTTGGATTAACTTTAAGGGTCAAATGTGGTTTAAAGTACACAGACGTGTGTGTGTGTGTGTGATTTGCAAATTGTTGGCCATTTAGTGTGCTGGGCTCAGCTCCTCAAGGGCATCCCACAAGTGCTGAGGAATGGCTATAGCAGGCTTCTGTGACCCGTGTGACCATCAGCAATCCACTTACCCTGTGGGGCCACCTGCTCAACAAATGGGGCCTGCAGGAATCAGACCCCAAAGGGGGATGGGTGCTTCTGCTTAGAGGATCCTGAATGGTGACTGAAGTTTTGTGTCTTCACTTGGGGGCATAACTGATCTCAAATATGACTGGTGGTAGAGGGCGAGGCCTCTGGACCACCACCCTACCGTTTGCTCAGGGCCTCTGCCTGAGCAACGTTTGGAGTTTCGCCTCCACCACCCCACAGGGAAGGCCCTCCTTTGCCCAAAGCCTCTGACTGGAAGGAGACACATGGGCCCCTTCATGGCCATCCAGTCTTCTCCATGGCTGCCCTCTGATGCCACTCAGCACTTGTGGTGAGGTTTCACCGACTCTTTAAGGGTAAGGGGCAGGGAAGATGGCATCGGAGCATCGCAGTGGGGCTGGCTTTGTTCTTGTTCCCTCTTGGTTCCCTGGCTTCTGGGAGAGAGGGAGGGAGGGAGAGAGGGAGGGAAGGCTGGACCACTCGGAGGAACCAGACAAGATCACCTTGAACACTGCAGGGCCCGTTCTTTCCCTCTGCGGGCTCCGACATGCCCGTGGCTCATGCGCAGCGGCTGGGGAAGCTGCTGGCAGCTGCGGGCATGCTGGCTGGCTTCACAGCATTGTTTTTGCTTGTTAGCTCGTGGTGCAGAATGACACTGAGCAGGGCTCGGTGGTCCTTCCTTTGTTTATGTACATCTTTTGCTTCATGAAAGGGGAAGGAAGAACCGACTCGATTTTAAGAGACATGAAAACTGTCAAACAAAACTCAGCTCAGAACTCCAGATCACATGGGGCCTGTCCCGGCAGGAAGTGGGGTCTCACTTGTGAATGTAGCTTACAGTGAGTTCTCAGCAGACAAAAAAAAGCCAACCCCCTTTCATCATGTTCTGTTTCTTCGCTTCCCACTATTTTATTTCATTGATGACATCACTCAAACCCAAATGGTATCTGTCAAGGGTAATTGGCCAACCCTGGAGGCTGTGTCAAGGTTGCTTGGATGGAACATCTCAAAGCAGTTGTCTATGTTGAAAGGAAACATTACGTTTGATCTCCCTTGAAAACGATTTCTGCAGACACCCTGTGTGCCTGCATTCTTTAGGCGGTAACCCCTTTCTACCTGGGCTGGGGGAGGGGCTGCAGGAAATAGCATTTCCCAGTTGATTTTACAGCATGTCTGTCTGCAGAAACCAGGCGGTGAAAAGCCGTCTGCAACGTGACCAAGGTTTATTTTTTGTTAGCTAGTGAGCCCAAGCAGGTGGGTGGCTTTTACGTGTTGAGCGATGTGCCCATGCTTCCCGAATTTCTACAAGGATGTTGATTCTCCTGGATGACACGGGCCACCTGCGGCTGGTGGCCGCCATTCGTGACATGGCACAGTGCCTACATGCGGTCTCCCCTGTAGGCTACCCTCTTCTCTCATGCCGGACATAAAATGGCCAGCAAGGTAGACTCATCCGGTGCAACTGAGCAGAGTGTGACTGTGCTGCTTTTATTTTAGTCAGCTTGAAACAGGGTAGAATCACTCTGGATGAAGGTTGGTGTGGGAGGGCCCAGCCACTGTGAGCAGTGCCACCTCTGAGCAGGTGGTCTTTGGTTGCACAAGAAAGGTGGTTGAACAAGCCAGTAATGAGAGTTTCTCGGTGGCTTCGGTGCCAGTTCCTGATTCAGTTCATGCCTGACTTCCCTTTTATGATGGGCCATAAGCCAGAAGGTAGAGAAGTCTCCTCCTCCTCCACTTGCCTGTGGCCACTGTGGCTACAGGGTGATTGGGGACCAGGCCTCTGAAACCTGTGCTCATCATGGTCCACCGGTTAGAGCCTTTTCCCTGCTCTGGTCTAGAGTACGGTTCAAGCCACAAATCTGGGGGTGTAAATTCACACAAGCAGTGTAATGTGCCATCCCCCACACTCTAGGCATGCGTATGGGTATTTGTGTGAGTGTGTGTTTGCCTGAAGTTGAAACAGGGTCCAGCGACCGAGGATGAGAGCAGACAGCACCCGCCACCTCCTGTCTCCTGTGCTCGGGGTGCTTCTTTGCTGGAGCAGGGGTTGGCAAACTGTGGTTGCTCCCTGACTTTTAAACAAAGCGCCCCAGCACAAACTTTTACAGCTTATGACAGGGTATGTATGCATCACATCAGTTTATCCACTCAGCATCTGAACTGCAGCTAGTGCACCAAGCATTTCCACATTGCTGGGTCAGCATCCTGTCTCCTTCCAAAAGGCTTGCATTCTCCGAGCGAAGCTCTGCCCCTCTCACCAGTAACCCCATCCCCTGTTCCCTCAGTGCCTGGTGCCCTCCATCTCACTATCTTTGTGCTTTCACATAACCATAGCTATTACTAAATAGCTATGGGTCATAGTCTGTACCCTAAGCAGCCAGGTTCAAACACTTGTGCTTGAGAAGCCAATAAAACAGCCAAACTAATAGTAAATAGCAGAAGAGGCAGGTTCATCCAAAGTGGCTGCTTTTGGAGGAGGGTCAAAGAAAGCCAGTGACCTCCCCTGGGCCGTCTTTGGTGAGATTAAAGTTTAATAGGGCCAAGGCTTTGCACATCCAGGGGTTCTGGCCAACGAGTGGTTCTGCCCACTGTTGGGCCCGTCATTGACTGGACTCCATGTCTCCAGCAAGATGGCAAGTTACCAGCAGGTGGGACTCCTCCCCAGGCTGGCGGTTTGAGGGACACAAACGAGTCTTTAGAATGCATCCATTTCTGTGCCAGTCACACATTTTGTCTCCTCATGCAGGCCTCTTTCACTCTTTCCGAATGCTGTGGCATTAGCACGTTTGTAAGGTTCGCTTGGATGGCAGGATCACTAAGGCTGAGTAAGATCTGTGTTTGGACACACACATGTTTGTGCATCGACTGACAGACACTGGGTGGCTTCTCCTTGCGCTATTTTACAGTGCTGCAACAAACAGGGCATGCTTGCGTCTGAGTCCTGGTAAATTGTGCTGTGTGTACCCGGGACCACGAAAGGTTGCACATGCCTGTCTGCTTGCCGGCTGTTGCTTTCATCCTGAAATAGAGTTGGATGGTTGTGGCAGACATAGGGTAGTTCACGAAGCTGGGGACAGTCTTCTGGCCCGTTACAGGGAAGGCTTGCTGGTCTCAGCTAGAGTTAGGATGCTATGTACTCTCTTGCATGGCTTCATTGGAGAGTTTTTTCTTTGGTCCCTGGGCTTGAGCCAGGTTTCCCTGGCACTTGGTACCTACCAGACTATCCCACTGGAGACCGCTCCAGCCATTGGCAAACTCTTGATGCTATGTAAAGTGGCATCCACTAGCTCTCTTAAAACTGAAAACTTTTTTTTTTATCCCTCTAGCCAACGCACATGGAGTTCCCGGTTTGTTCGTTTATAGCTTCTAGCTGCCTGGCAGTGGGGATAGGAGACCAGCTGTGCTTTCTGGAAAGGGACCAGAGAAGGTAAAGCAGTGGGGTGTTTCCCACGCGCAAGGTCGAAGAGCAGGTATGTCAGCTCCAGGATTCTTTTGAGCTGCAAGGGAGAAAGGATGTACCCAGAGCACGGTAAGGGAGCCAACAGCACCCCACAGAGTGCTGGGCTTTCTAAGAGGATGGGGAAGGACGAGGCCGTCCTCAGGCAAGGAGTGCTCCCTACCCTGGTACCTGTCTTGGCATCTGTCATGGTTTGAATGTGAACTGCTTCTGTTTTAGACAGGAGTTCCATTGCTGTGATGAAAGGGTATGGGAAGAGAGAAGCTTGGGGAGGGCTTACTGAGCTCACGCTTTCACAATTCATCACCAAAGGAAGTCCAGACAGGAACTCCAGCAGAGCAGAAACCTGGCGGCGGGAGTTGATGCAGAGGCCATGGAGGGTGCTGCTCCTGGCTTGCTCTCCACGGCTTGCTCAGCTGCTTTCTTATAGAGCCTAGGACCACCAGCCCAGGGATGGCCCCCACAATGGGCTGGGCCCTCCCGTGTAGGTGTTTTTATTTTATTATTATTATTATTATTATTATTATTATTATTATTATTATTATTTTTTGGCTACTCTATTGGAGTTCTTATACCTCTATCTTCCTTCACCACCCAAATCCCTTCCAACACCAAGTAGGAGGGAAGGTTAGAGGTGAAAGTAATGCCTCTAGTATGTCTCTTTAGACTACTTCCTGCTGTTTCCTTGGGGTGAGTCTAATCTTCCTTTCAGGAGATCTCCAACTTCTCATCAAACTGCAACAACAGCCACCAGGGGCAGCAGGGGGGAAGCAGGCTCTTTCTTCTTCCTCAGAGCACTCCCAGACCCTCTCTGGGCTCTGGCATTGTTCTCTCTCAGAATTCCCAGAATTAAACTATCTGCAGCTGGCAAAGATCATGCCCCTCTCAGAGCCCTCATGAGGCAATTAGTCTGCTGCTGTGGACAATCTGAAGCAGCCCCATACCCCACACCTGGAATTAAAGCAAAAACATGTTTACATGACATAACTGAGTTTTTAAGGACATCAAAACTCCCCTACACTCTACCATCAGTCATTAGTAAGAAAATGCCCCACGGCCTAGAGCCTGATCCTATGAAGGTATTTCCTCAGTTGAGGATCCCTGTTCTCACATAGCTTCCGCCCGGGCCAAGTTGACGTGAAATTATTCTGCACAGACTCCCATGGAGCCACGCACTTGAACACATGGCTCTCTGCAGGTGGATCTGTCTCGGAAGGTTGTGGAGTCTTTACCTGCCTTGGGAGAGGTAGGACTGGGGTGGTGGTGGTGGTGGTGGTGGTGGTGGTGGTGGTGGTGATTTGGTTGCATGCCCCGGCTTCCTGTCTGCTCTCTGCTTCTTGACTGCAGGTCCAGTGTGATCATCGCTCACTCTCCTGCACCCGTGCCTCCCCGCCCCAAAGTGCTGCGTCCTCTCAGCTGGTAATGGGGGCCCTGTCTCCCTTCAGTTGCTCCTTGTCAGCTGGCTCCTCCTTGTAGCAGAAAAGGGAGCCAGCACACCATATGCCCATTTCAACAATATCACATTTCAAAAGGTGAAATTGTGTTTCTTCAGATATTATCTTACAAAAATCACAAGCCAGGTGGGAAGGAAGGAAGGGAGGGAGCAAGTTGAAAGAGCAGAGATTTTTATTATTTTACAACTTCCGCCTTAATGTTCTTCTCTGTTGCCTCTCAGTCATTTCATTTTTATGGGGCTCAACCCCAGAGACACTTGGGGATGGATGTATATTTGTATCTCATTAAAACGTGCCATTTCCAAATTTGTGCTCCCCTCACTGTATAATTGCCAGTGTACAAAGAGATGATTTGTCACGATATATGTCTGCCAAATACAAAGCCCATCTATGACAAAAGTCACAGAGGTGCAAAGTGTGAGCCATGCTGGACTGGGTCTGGAGTTGTGCGGCAAGATGAGCTTGTGCTCGTGAGTTGGTCTAGCCCCATCCCGTTCCTTATCACTAAAGTGTGATGTTCGTCCATCCACACTTACTCATTTGCACATTGTCTGCTTGTTCTTACAAAGGTGGCCTTGAACGTCTGACACAGAGACTATCTGACCTGCCACACACCCCGGGAAAGAATGGACACTTTTACAAAACACATTTTGATGAAAAGAAACAAAAGAATTCATGCCCATCCTCAAAGGAAACCCAGAAAAAATTTGATGGTTCTAATTAAAAGGTTAATATGAAGCCTGGGTTGGTGTTACAAGCTTGTCATTTCAGCTACTTGGAACAGTAGAGGCACAAGGATCACAAGTTCAAGGCCGGCCTGGGGTACAGTCTGTGTTTGAGGCCGACCTGCTCAATATAATGAGACCCTGTTTCCAATATAAAAAGTACAAAAAGTGATGAGAATATGGCTTATGATGGGGTACTTGCCCAGCGTGATCATGCTCTAGGTCCAGGGCTCAGTGCCCTAACAAAAAGGAAACTGAAAGTAAACTCTGGACACGGTTTGAACAAAAGCATCAATGCAGTGTAAACACCATCTTGGGTGACGTTAGATAGCATTAGTGCTCCCCACCCCACTGTACCTCTTGCTGAGATGCTCCTAGGTGACAGTGAGAGTAAAGCTTCCCAAGGTGAACGGCAGGAGCTGGCTGGCCCACAGCCTTCCGTCACTGTTTTCTTCCCAGTGAGACGTTCTCACCTTTGAGGTCATACCCCATATCTCTCTCTGCTACCCAAACACTGATTCACTTTAATCTGTCCCTAAAATGTTGATAAACACTGACTAATGGATGTTTCCCACAGTTGCAGTGTTTTTGAAAAGCAATCAGTGACACATAAAAATGAAGTCATTCATCAATTATGAAAGGCCCCTGTGCACGAATCTTGTGAATTCTCATCACAGATTCCATGACTATAAAATAATGCCATCGCCTTTTCCACGCTCATATTTTACAATGTAGAGCTCATATGTTGACCACAGACAAGTTCAGGATCTTGTATCATCTTTAAATCATTGTTGAACAGGAAAGACTGTGAATTTTTTAGGCTATCCAGGAGTCCTAGCCAATACTTTACTCAGCAACAGAAAACAAGATTTTTTTGATCTCTCTCTCTCTTTCTCTCTTTGTGTGTGTGTGTGTTTGTGTGTGTCTGTGTCTGTATATGTCTGTGTACATGAGTTCAGGTGCCTTCACAGGCCAGAAGAAGGTGTCAGGTGTCAGATCTTCTGGAGCTGTAGTTATAGGTAGAAACTGAATTCCAGTTCTCCAAAGGAGCAGTGAATGCTCCTAACCATTGAGCCCTCTCTCCAGTTCATTACTGTGCAATACTGAGGGTAGAGGGGCCATAGCCAGGATACAGAGTGGATAGATTGTAACAATAAATAAATAGCAGGTCTAAACAATTACATTTGGGATGTGTTAGGTCCATATTAACTCAGCCTATTAGGAACTCCCTTCATTTTTCCCCGTGTCCCCTTCTGCCCAATAGCCCGTGGTTAGAACCTGGGGCCTGGTGCCTGCTAGGCACATGCTTTCTCACTGAGCCACAGCCCTTGGTCCTCCTGTTGTGTGTACGATGGTAGACCCCTGATGTGTCTATAAGCAAATACAAGCCTCTCAAGCCTGATGGCTTAGGCACAGTAGGTTCCTGGGCACAGTGCTCTCCTGTCCCCAGGGCAAGGTGGGAGACTTTGGGGCAGTGTGCCCATTCAGAGGCGCAGGCTATGTGGAGTTCCAGTCTTTACTGGAGTTTTTCTCCACTAGAAACTTAACGCAGGGTCTCGTGCACGCCTGGGAAGTGTCCATAGAGTCACACCCTTGTCCATAGAGGTTTTTGAAATCTAGGAAGTGAGCCCAGGAATGTAAAGGTGAATGTCAGACCCCATGACTGTGGAGACATTTGATTATGTGGAAGGCTGGGCCCGTGCCACAGCGCCAGGGCACTCCCACAGTGTTTGTAGGCCGCAGTCTGAGGGGCACTGTAGTCCTTTGTTTGTGTAAAAGCACTCCAAGATCTTCACACAATGACTTAATTGTATTTGTCAACATATGCTGCCGTCAGTAAGTGACATAAAATACGAAAATATGGTGCATCCATATATTTTTGTCCTGAAAGAACTCTCTTCTAAAATGTGCCTTTCTATCTGACTCATATCTCTTGGCCCGCAAGATCTTTCCTCACAGCCTTCTCCTGCTCAGGGGTCACGTGCTCTTGCAACTTCCTCTCCACAGGTTTCTTATTTCTGCTAAACTCCATGCTCCTCCTGTGTTCCTCGAGCGCCCTTCCCTGCTTATTCTTGCCCCCTGTGTTTTCCTTGAGGTCTCCTGCCCATCCAACCTCCCTATTCTCAGTCTTTACTTCATAAAAACTACAGAGATGGAAGGAAGTTCAGATGCATGTAGACGGTGGAGAGGCAGAAGTGGGAATCAGTCTCTTGGTCTGCTCATGGGGTCAGATGAGCCCACATTCACTGAGATTCCTTTTTTCTATCTATCATCTATCTCTCTGTCTGTCTATCTATCTACCTATGTATCTGTCTATCATCTATGTATCTGTCTATCTATCTATATGTATCTATCAATATATCATCTATCTATCTCTCATCTACTACTATCTATCTTCATCATCATCATCATCATCATCATCTCTATCATTATTTATCCATCATGTATCTATCATCTATCTATCTATCTATCTATCTATCTATCTATCTATCTATCTATCATCTCTCATCTATCTATTCATCTATCTTTATGTTTCTGGGCTGGGAGATGATTTGGTCAGGAAAGGGCTTGCTGCACAGGCATGAGGACCCAGGTTTTGGATACCTGGCACCCATGGCCCAGATGGGCTGTGCGTGTCTGCAGCCCCAGTGCCACAGGAGCAGAGACAGGAGGTGCTCTGGGGCTCACTGGATACCAATCCTGGCAAAATCAGCGAGCTCTAGGTTCAGGGAGACATCTTGGCACAAAAAATAAGATGGGGTGATTGAAGAAGACCCTGACATGGATCTCTGACCCTCACATGGAGGCGCCCACCCACCCCAAACACGCACAGGTACATGAACGCATACACAATCATTGATCACACAAACACACACTCAAAAGTGTCCTCATCTGCCAGCATCGTTAGCAGACTCCCAGCACCACTCCGGTGTGCCCAACACCAAGAGGGCATCTTTCTTCTCCTTAGCCGTGCCGACCAAAGGCTCCCGCTGCCCTTTGGCTGAGCCCAGCGGTGGCGGAAGGGGAGCCTCTTTTGCTTGTACCTTGAACTTGTACCTTGTGTAGTTCTGGTTTCCCGTCCTCTTGGTCCTCATGAGACTGTCATTCCCTCTGCCGCCCAGGAATCCATGCTTCTCACATCTCACTTGCCCAGATTCATTTGGGAATATCCTTAGGAACCCCAGATTCTCAAAGGTTTTCCAATGTTGAGGCACAATCCACATTTCATAAAAATTATCATTTAAAAATAGGCAGTTCCATTTTCAGCCTACCTATGAGGTTCTCGACTCTCTCTCCCTAAATATTTTCCTCACTCCCTGCGCTGGTGGTTTCAGCTATCTCCTTGACACAATCTAGAATCACACACGCGGTCTTGTCAAGGAGTTAGTAGATGAGTTTGGCCTGTGTGCACGTCTTTGGGAGACTGTTTTGGTTGTCAGCTGAGGGTGTGAAGACGGATCCTGGTGAGGGCGGCACTGTCACCTAGGCCAGGGACCTCACTGCAGAGTGAAGAAAGCTGGCTGAGCATGAGCACACAGGCAGCATGGGTGGAAGCCTTCCCACGATTAAGTGTGACTGGAGGGGTGGACGTGCCCTTGCTGGCTGCCTGGACTGGCCCCTGATGGACTGCAGCCTGCAACTGTAAACCACGGAAGCCCTTCCTTTCTTTGTGCTGCTCTAAAAGTACCCGTGTGTTTCTGGCACCTGCAGAGGCCAGAGCGGGCATCAGCTTCCTTTCAGCTGGAGTTATAGAAGGTGGCAAGCCGCCGGTGATGCTGAGAAAGAGGCCCAGGTTCTCAGCCAGTGCTCTCAACTGCGGAACATTGTCTCTGGTTCCTTTTCTGTTGCTTTCTGTCAGGGCGTTTGTCACAGAATCAGAAATGAAAGCAGAACAGCCCACCCAGAGAAACAGTCTTCCATTAGGAACCATGGCCACACTGTATCCCCACCCCCGCCGTGATGGCTAATTTTGTTGTCCCCATGGCCTTTTCTGTTCTGGAAAGTTCATATAAAGAGACATCTGTACCATGCATCTTTTGCAACGGATTCTTGCACTTGGTGTGATGTTTTCAAGTTCATTCATGCTTTAGTCTGTTTGAGTACTTAGTTAGCTTTTGTGTGGTACAATGTTCCACTACGAAAATACGCCATACTTTACTAACTGATGGACCTTCGTGTTGTTTCTACTTCTTAGCCACTTTGAACATTGCTGAACACTTCTATATGAGCTTTATGTGGCCTCCTGTTTTCAGTTCTCTTGGGAACTTACCCAGGGCTGGTGTGTTGAGGGACCACCAGGCTGTATTAAAACATGGCTGCCCCCAGCACCACCACACATTCCCCGTAGGGATGTACAGATGTCCTGGTTTCTCCTCACGCTCACAGCACTCATTTGTTGTCTGCCACTCTGACACTGGTCATCTGGGTGGGCGTGAACAGCATCTCACTGTGGTTTCAATTTGCATTTCCTCGGAGAGTGATGACGTTGGAGATGCTTCCTTCCATGTGTGTATTGTGCTTTCTTTAGAGGAATGCTTATTCAAGGTAGATATATGTCATAAAATGGGTTTTCTGCACTTTTTGAGTTGTAGGGGTCTGATGTGTTTTCTGGTGCTAAGGCCTTTAGCATATATAGTCTAGATTTTCGGATATCTTTTCCTGTTCTGGGAACTTTCTTTGCATTTAGTTGACAGTGTCCTTTGAAGCAGGAGAGGTTTATTTGTGATGAAGTTCAGTTCATCTCTTTTGTCCTCAGTTGCTTGTATTTTAGAGTCATATTCAAGAAGCCATTGCCATCAAAGTTCACTAAAGTTTACATCTGTTTTCTTATAAGCATTTTACAGTTTTAGATTGCACACTTAGAGCCTTCATCTATTTGAATATGGTATGAAGCCAAAGTCTTTGGTCTGGGAGATTTTTTCATTTGGCCCCAATAACTTAGGTAACACCTCCAACAGAACTGGATGAATGGAACTTCATCAAATGAAAACGTTTCTGTTTCTTAGTAGAAGAGAGAGCAAAGAGAAGAGACAGTCTGTGGTGGCTGAGGGCTGAGGAGGTATACCTCAAAGGCAGTGTGTGGCGTGTGGGGGCAAAGCTCTGGGTTTGCTCAGCAGAACCACATACATACTCACACACCAAAAATGTGTTTATATATGAGAGAGGGAGAGAGGAAGAGAGAGAGACAGAGACAGAGAGAAGACCTAAGGAGCAGGGGTAAAGAGTTAATATTATTGAAAACCTACAAGGGACTTGTGATTGTTGATTCTAAATGTCAGCTGCCATCATCTGGGAAGTGTCTGAGCCCGTGACTACTTAGCTCAGTTGGCCATTGAGCACGTCTGTGGAAGGCCATGCATGCTGGGGACTGTCTGGAGTGCCCTACTTGACACGGATGTAGGAAGGCAGCACTATTCCCTAGGCAGGAGACCTAATGCTGTACAAGGCAGAGAAGCTAGCCCAGCACTAGCCAGCAAAAGAGCAAGTTCTTGCCTTCTTTTCTCTCTGCTCTGACAGTGGATGTGATGTGACCAGCTGTTTGAACATCCTGCCTGGCTTCTCCCACAATGCTGTGCTCTAACCTGGAAGTGCTAGCTGAAATAAGCTCATATTCTGCTAAACTACTTTTTGTCAGGTTATTCACTCTCAGCAATAGATATGAGACTAGAGTAGAACCCAAACAAGAAATAATACAGGTAAAAAATGGATAGAGGACTGAGTTGATATTTCTTTAAAATGACCAACAAACATATTTTAAAAATGCTCAGTGTCACTGTCAGGTAAATGCAAACCAAAACCACAATGAAAGATTGCCTCACACTGGCTGGGATAGCCAATGTTGACATCTTGAGGGACCAAGGATTGACAAAGTGTTGGAGAAAAAACTCGAGCTAACACCGTGGTGGGAATGCTCATCCGTGCAGCCATGTTTGTGGTTGTTTGCAGAGACCACACTCTAGCCATATATTATATATATGTGTTCATATGTGTATCTAGGTGCATATGTGTATGCACGTGTGGTATGAATACACATGTGTGCTGAGACAGGTGAGGGCCAGAGAATGATAGCACGTGTCGTCCTCAGGTCACTCTTCACCTTATTTTTTTGTGATAAGCATTCTTACTGAACCTGGCGATCACCCATTGGTCCAGGAAGCCAGCTCCGGGGTTACAGGCACATGTGGCTGTGCCCTTCTTTCTTATGTTGGCACTGGGACTTGAACTAAGACCTTCGTGCTTGCACAGAGAGCCTATTACTGACTGAGCCATGTATGTATGTATGTATGTATGTGTGTATGTATGTGTGTATGTATGTATGTGTGTATATGTGTATGTATATGTGTGTGTGTGTATGAACTAAGTTTCATTATGGCATTTTCATACGTACGGGCCATTTTGCTTTGTTCTTCGTTACTCTAGGATTATGTTTTGTTATGGGTTTCTGTAAAACCATTTTCTTTCTTTGGCTTTGATGGGATCAGGTTGCTGTGAATTTCCCGCTTATGAGAGCATGAAAGCTGAGAGGTAGAGAAATACTGTGTTTTGTTGTTGATGCGCTGAATATGAGTATCAGATGGAAGATTTTTCCCTGCAAATCTGAAAAAATGTCCAGTCACTTCTACAAATGGCTTAAAAGCCTCAGGATTTTAAGAATATGTATTTGCAATTACTCTTCTTTAATAATTAATGACTAATATGTTTTAATCACCAAGAACACGGTTTTGATCATTAAGAATTTACAATGTAAAGATTATTTCAAGGTCAAACTTCAACGGTTAATCATCTTAACCTAATGCATGCAGGTCTCTACTGAATTCAGTTTAAAAATAAAAAGTAAATCACTCCAGAGAGGCTGTACTTACTGGAAGCCATCTTTGATTATTGCCTGCTGTAGTTCAAGGTCATTTCTTTAATCAGACTTCAAAGTTGGACACAGAGTCAACAGAAAACCATGTCTCATCCTTCTTTCTCTAAACCCACCTGCACAGAGGACCCCTTATGACTTCCCCCTTCCCTTCCCATTCCATCTCATCCCTAATCACAGCTTTACAACTTTTGTCCTGTTTTGCCAGGAGAGTGTGTCAATGAGCCTGTGGTACTTAGCAATGATGCATTTGATTCCCTGGTGAGAGACTGCTGAGTGGAATCTGACATTCCACAGGGCAGCTTCGTTTTGGTGAACGAGGCAGCTCAGTGGCTCGAGCATTTCACGGCTTCGCTGTGCCCTGCTCAGGACCAGTGATAAATGATGAACAGCCCCTGACGGCAGCACTGTGTTTGGCTGAGTGCTCTCGTGACTAGTTCTGTAGGAAGGTTCTTTCCCACGTCCCTTCCTCGTGTGTAAATGTGGGCTGAAGAGCACCGATGCCAGAGCCCTATAGTAGGAATGGGCCAATAGCTGTGCAGAGCCATCAGCTGAATCAAGAAACTGTGGCTCACAGGAAATTGGAATTTACCTAAGAGTTCTTGCAGAAATAAGGAGCAGGCTGAGCCCTGTTGCCAGGCGGAGGGAGAACTTAATCCCCAGGAAGAGATTTTATATCCTGTGGTAACTCACTGGACAATCTTGCAGGAAGACCAGAGCTGAGGCAGTGAGTCAGTGATGGACAGGTCTACACTGTGACCAAGGCCACTTATGCATGTGTGCTTCAAGTCAGTGCCCCAGCGATGACCTTTGGGGTCACCAGTCCTCCTCTTCCCAGAGCAGCCACATGGAATAAATCTCTTCTCTCTTCCCGTCATGGGATTATATTGGCTGGAGACATTGTAGTCTTCCATTTGTCTAAGTCTGCTCTGTCGTGCACACCCAATAATGAAGTTGCCTGATGCCATGGTTCTCACATCCAATATCACTGAGTGACATTTGTCACTTTCCCCAAACAGCTTGCTGGTGGTTCATGACAGGCTGGGCATTTTGCTGCAGGGAGCTTAAGACTCCTGTGCACACTGGGACAGCAGCAAGAGAAAAAAGCTTTCCCCTTTCTCCATGAAGTATAATGTCACAGAAACCATGAACTCTTGTCAAAGCAAAGACTGTACTAAACAAAGCTAAACATTTAAGGGGACTTTATTCAGGGGACTGTAGTGAAGAAGAAGGGCCAGGGTGAGGGACAGCACCCATAGGATTGGGTCCCCCGTTTTCAAATGATTTTCACTCTGATTAGGCTTTCTGGTACCTCCTCAAGCTACTCTCCAAGTGAAACTGGGAGTGGGACTAGGTCTTAATGATGCTGTTTCAAAGGGACGGCTCCCAAGTACTTCAGGAAGACGTTTGTGAGTTGTCAAACTGGAAAGGGACTTAAAAAAGTTTACACATTTCATATAATTCCCTTATTGTTTAATGAAGTGAAGTTTTTGCAATGTATCCCAGGGTGGCGTCAAATCCAGGATCCTCCTGCCTCTGCCTCCTACCTGCTTGATCACAGGGATATATCAAATACACTGGGCGTATGTTTACGTAATTTGGAAGTGACTGAGATAGAATTAGCCATGATAGTCTTTCTAAAGAAAATGTTGTAAGAAACAAAGATTGGGCCTCGAGTTAAGATAAGATGGTTTTAGACTGAGTCAAGTTGGGAAGCTATAAAGCAAGGGACAGATGGTTTCTTTGGGAATTCAGTGAGAATATAGTGTTTTATAAGGCTCGTTAGACAAAAGTGAAGCGAAGTGTCCTCGAACCAGCAATAGGAGAATACGGCTAATGCTCATTTTGTTTTGTGGTCGGCCACTTGGATCAGTTTCCAGGAAAGGTGATGACACGGTTCTTGCAATTCTCTGGGGCCTTGCTCTTGGTGACGGGAAGCCCTTGAATATGGCCCTACCTGCCCGAGACTGTTAGAGTGAGTCCTCTCCAGCACAGAGGCTGGCATCTGACGTATCTGCGTAAAACACACCACAGGCACCTACACACTCTCCCTAAAGAAGTCCGTATCTATAGCTACGCATTTTCATATTTCCACCACAGCTGTGTCTTTATTCCCATCAGCCCACTGGCTTTATAACTGTTGCTGGATCTGCATCACCAGGAAGTAAGGGAATTTTAAAGAGGAAATTTCTACAGAATGAAAGTACACATTGATTAGTGTCTTAGTTAGGGTTCTATTGCTGTGAAGAGACACTGTGACTATGGCAACTCCACTGGGGCTGGCTTACACTTCAGAGGTTTAGTCCATTACCGTCACGGCCGGAAGCATGGTGGCGTGCAGGCAGACGTGGTGCTGGAGAGGCGGCCGAGAGTTCTACCTCCTGGTTGGCAGGCAGCAGGAAGTGAGCTGGCTTCCGAGACCTCAAAGCCTGCCCCCTGTTGACACTTCTTTCAACAAAGTCACATGTACTCCAACAAGGCCACACCTCCTAATAGTGTCACTCTCTGTGGGCCTCCGGGGGTCAGTTTTATTCAAATCACCAATGGTACCTAGTGTGCCAAACTATAGATTCACGGAACATAGCCAAGTATTTGAAACAAGGAGAAAATCACAAGGACTGGAAAGATACACGTGAACACCAAACTTAAGGGAATGGTTAAGTGAAGAAGGCACAGGTGTGTTCATCCTGAGAGTGTCTGCTCTGGGGCAGGGGATGGGTGCTGTGAGTACCTAAGAAAAGCTGGACACAGGTCTAGAAAAACCTGTCAGCAAGGGCTGGTGAAGCCTTTCTAACATGGCGTGCTTGAGAGTTAATACAGTTAGGGCTATTTCAGGACGTTTGCTCTTGGGCTGCCCCAGGACTCCATCATTCCAGTCAAGAAAAGTCAGATACATGGCCATTCTAATGAAGAATTTTTTCCTTTCTTAATGCTGGAGGCAAACTTTTTTTTTGTTTTAATTTTTTATTTAACTTTTATTAATTACACTTTATTCATTTTGTATCCCCCCATAAGCCCCTCCCTCCTCCCCTCCCAGCCCCACCCTCCCCCTGGCCCTTTCTGCATGCATGCCCCTCCCCAAGTCCACTGATAGGGAGGGGTCCTCCTCTCCTTCTTTCTGATCTTAGTCTATCAGTTCTCATCAGAAGTGGCTGCATTGTCAGGGTTCTAGGTTATCTCCATGAATAGTGGAGGCAGACTTTAATCTGCATCACTCCACAATGCTAGGGTAGCACGTGGCTTGAGAATCTAGCGCACAGTGTACATTGACATAGGCATTCAATACCTCCCCCAAATGCAAATTGCTCTCTTTGGGCATCCTTAAAAATCTTATACATTTTAGTGGCATTTGTTACACTTGCCAACAAACAGCAAAAGGACATATTGCAAGTATGAAGAAGACCTCAGTCCCCTAAGACTTTGGCAGAGGGAGATATTGGAGGAAGCACCTGTCCTTGCATTTCTGTGGTGGAGCTGCAGAAAACTAAGTCCTTTTACTGGGGGTGACATTATGACTGCAGAGCAAGAGGGCTACTCACACCAGAAGGTTATTCTGAACTAAGTCTGTGACTTTAACTGCAGGCCCCCAGTTGAACTGTGTCTCAAGTGGAGGGAGGGAGGGAGGGAAGCAAATGCAGTTCTTCTCGAGGGGACACAGAGACAGCGGCTCAAGTCTGCAGTGAAGGCCTGAGCCCCCGCTGCCCCTCTCCAGTGAGGGCCTCCCTCGCTCTCCTGTCCTCGCTCTCCTGTCCCCATCTCTCCTGCTTCACCGCCTCTGGCGTGCTTAGCGTTTTGGTGGGTGCTGGGTTCTTCATGCTCTCTGGCATCCAGCTGGACACCGCCCCTCACCCCCAAGCATCTACCAGACCCCGACTGTCCCCACCTGTGGCTCTGCAAGACCACTCCCAGCCCCAGACAACATCTCTGATATTTAAGAAGCAACCGAATTCTCAGCTATTTTCACTTAGAATTTCGAGCTTTCTCTTCTCCCTAAATCCCCTTGGGCTATAAATTAATTTGAGCCCAAACAGGCTTTTAAGGGAAGGGAACTCAGTGTGGGATAAGGTTTGCTCTTTTTGAAATTGCAGATAATTTAACACGGCATAGCCTTGGAGGAGGAAACGTGACCGCGTGGAGTGGCGCGGTGGGCTTGCCCCATCTCAAAGCTGGCACGTATTCGGTTTCAAATGATCAAAACAACCTTGTACTCTTCCTGGAGTTATTTTGACATCTAAATAATAGTTCTGGCATTTCTCTCAGAGTGTAAATCAATAACATTGACTTTGTGCATTCTTTCCTCCTATTTTCATTCCTCATTCATCTATAACCTTAGATCAAGTATTAATTACTTTAAGCCCCGGCTTAGGTACTTCGGCACTCACTGATGCTGGAGACCCCTCCCCTTCCCTCTATCCGTTGCCCAACTCTTCCAGAACGTTCTCTTCCCGAGACAAAGACTCTTCAGACTCGGAGAAGCGGTTGAACAGTTGGCTGGGCCCTGTTTATTTCCCTTCATTTCTGCTTCCCAAACTTCCTCCTGTTCTCCTTCCCGCGTCTGCCTGTTGTTCACACCCTGGTTTCTCGTCAGGGTTTGTGAACACCTGCCCCAGGACTGGTGCTTGTTGAAGCTGAGATCGTGGGGTCTCATCCCAGAACCAAAGACTGGGACTCTCTGGAGAGGAGGTCCTGGCACGCCCAGTTTTCTAAGGAGCACCTGGAGAGGCTGGCGGCCAGCAGCCTGAGCCGCCTTTGCTGGCAGCTTCCACATTTGTCATTGTGTTTTCACTGCAGTGTTCCCTTCTGGCTCCCACGCTCTGGGGAGGTAGCTCAGTGATGAAAGGACTTGCTGTGCCTGTGTGAGGCTCTGACCTTGGACCCCAGAACCCAGGTAGAACGAGACATAGTGTGCCTGTAATCTCAGCGCCACAGCAAGATGGGCCTGGAGAGGGGAGAATTCCTGGAAGCTCAGAGGCCAGGGAGCCTGGAGAGTCAGCAGCTAGTGGGAGACCCTCAGCAGCTAGTGGGAGACCCTGTCTCAAACAGGGTAGCAGGTGAGGACTGACAGCTGCCGTTCTCCCCTGGCTTCCGAATTCATGCCATGGGGTGTGTGTGTGTGTGTGTGTGTGTGCGTGTGTGCGTGTGTGCGTGTGTGCATGTGTGTGCGCGTGTGTGTGCGTGTGCATCCCCTCCCCCCACAAAGGCCTGCATGCTGTAAATTCCCAATTGTCTTTGGAACTGCTGGTGCGAGAGAGGGTTTCAGTTCTGCCATTAAAGCAGCTGCATGACCTCGGGTGAAGTATCTGGCCTTGCGAAGCCCAGGCTGGGGTGACAGTCTGTCAGAGTGCTGCTCAGGAGGATGCAGCGTAGACACGCAGTGCCAGGAGCCTCTCCAGTGTGTTCCTTTTTCCTTATCCTTGCTTCCGTCCCTGACCTGCCCGCTCCTTATCTTTCTATGTAGTGTCTCCTCGGATAACCTTTACAAGCGTCATTCCCTCCCCCGCCCCATACTCCTCTTTAAAATGCTATCAGCACATTGAGACTTTCTGTTCTTGGCCTTTTTAGGTTGGCACCTGTATCCCCAGGCTGAGTGTCTGTGGTGGGCATCCGCTGTGAGCCTAGCAGATGAGATTCAGGGGTCTATTGTGATGCTGTAGCCTTCTCAGCGGGCAGATCATCCCATGGAAAGTGTCACGTCTTAAAAGCAAAGCCAATGAGTGGTTCCCGTGTTAGATACGCAACGCCACGGCTGGCCTTGGCTTCTGGAGTGCCAAGTCTTGCAGACCTTGAGACTTGCTGTCTGCTCTGGGCCTGGGGTTGGGGAGTGGAAAGAGGGCACTGCTGCTGTAAGGACCCCAGCTGTGCTGGAGTCTTAGTTCCCTGGCTCAGAACAACTTTTCCGAGCACTCTTCTCTGGAGAGGGCCCTTCTTCAGCGCTGCACGCGGCTGGCTGCGGAGGACTGTGCTGTGTACTCCCTTGTACTATAAACTGTGCACACTCTGTCAGTGTGTTTTTGCGTGGGGTGGCAGAAAGTATAAAGATGATAATTTGGCGTTTATTGTTTTGTTTCCATCTCCTTCAAAGAATGTCAATATTTAATAGTTGAAACATAAAACTGGCAGATAACAATTTATAATAAAACCAAGCTGATGGAATAGCTGTGGGCTTGATGTGTTAGTGGCAGAGTGATTAGCTAGTGTGCGTGAGGCCCTGGCTGGATTCATTCCCAGGAGAAGTCTTAAATAGAGGCATTTACAAAAACACTAACTTAAAAATGTGAAAAGTTACTATGGTTCCCCAAATTAGATTAATTTTATTGTAGATAAGCATACATATTGAGAAATATAGGCCTAAGATTGACCTCGGCTTCTCATGGACACTGGGGAAACCCTCTGCTAGACCTTTCTTATTTGCACAATGTAGTGTGAAGCTCAGCTTTTAGGATGAGCTCGACACACGTAGGTGTCCATGAAGCTTGGGAACAGGCTAGGAGACCCATCCGAGGGCACTGTCAATCTGGAAATTAATCACTTTGCAGACACTCAGAACTGTATTGTGGGTCAGATGCTAGTTGGCCCTTTATTTCCTAAA
This sequence comes from Rhombomys opimus, assembly GCA_010120015.1. Taxonomy (NCBI): domain Eukaryota; kingdom Metazoa; phylum Chordata; class Mammalia; order Rodentia; family Muridae; genus Rhombomys; species Rhombomys opimus. The sequence continues at coordinate 5,627,220 of REGO01000055.1, read as the reverse complement.
CTTACATTTCCTTCTCATCCCCTGGTTACTATCACTGTCCATAGCAAGATCTTTCCAAGACCTGTCTCTGCCCACTCTCTTAGACATGGTGGCTGCCACGGACACACTACACAAATGCAGTCACACCCTTCTCCATGGTTGTTGGGACAACTGGGAGATGAACTTGGGAGCTAGGAGCTGGGCCTCAGGAATTCTCAGAGCCTGTGTGGTGTTTTTTGGAGGAGCTCTCTTGCTCTGTGAACACAGAAGCAGAGGGCGAGGTTCTGAAGATCTGGGGGACTCTCAGGGAGGCCGAGGGATTAAAGGTGTGCACCTCCACTGAGCCCCCATTCTCTCTAAATCAATCAAATCTGTAGAGAGCCCAGGCTCTCCAGTCTCCTTATCCTTGCAGTCCACAAGGGACAGCCACATCTTCTTACAAATTTCCTTTTGTGATTAAGGCAGCACAAATTCTCCTTTTTTCCTTTTTTTTTTTTTACTATGAACCTTGACTGAAACAATCTTTAGTTCCACCACTAGAATCCAGAGTTGGCCAGGTCCTGAGACAAATACTTGTGCTAAGAAAAATAGTCCTTTCCCCCCAAATCTGATTGTTAATCAGCTTTTGATTGCTGAAACAAAATACCCTAACCCAACAACTTAAAAGGAGGAAAGGTTTTCTTTTGTCTCTGGGCCTGTGGGGAGGCAGAGCATCACGGCATGCAGGGAAGCAGCTCTGTAGCCAAGAAGCAAAGAAAGAGAAAGGAGGTCTGTGTCCCAACATGCTTTTCTGTGTCACATCTGCAGTGATCTGCTTCCTCCAAGTAGGCCTGTTGTATTGTTGAATAATATTTACTATTGATCTATCTTTTAGTAACTCTGCTGTTAATCCTAAACCAGCTGTATACCCAAAACACCACACAGAAACTGGGATTTATTTAATTAACCTAGAACACAATGCTGGGCAATAGTTACTCCGTCCTAAACCTCCAAGCCCTCATAGTTTCCTAACATTTAGATTTCCCACATTATACTTGCTTTTTGTGAAATTTTAGGTCCGGTTCATTTCTCTCCCTGCTTCTGCTCTCCCAGCCTCTGCACTCTCTCCTCTGTCTCCCACTCTTTCCTGTTCTCTGGCTCCTCCTCTCTCCCACCTACTCCTTCCTCTCCATTGCTCAACATTGTGGCTGGTTGTTTTACTTTGGCATGTTTACACAAAGTTGAGACAGGTGATGCTTACAATAGTATAACAATGCAACGTCCGGATTAAAACTGGAGAGTGGGGGAGAGAAATCAGCATTTGAATGAACAAGGGTAAGGTGTATATATTCCACAAGAACCTCATACCAGCGTAGGCCCTACCTCCCAGCGTCCCCACACCCTCCAGAGGCACCAACAGCATGGACAAAGGCTTCAGACACTGCCTTTGGGGAGAGCGTCTAAGATTTAAATCGTAACAGCATGAACATTACAGAGGAAAGGGCCAACAAATCAACAGGTCTTAAGAGTGCTTGAAGTGGAAATGGAATGTTTGCTTGTCCCCAAGTCCCCACCAGTAATGAATAAAATGCAGGACCAAAATGAACATGAGACCAGCAGTCAGCTGGCTGCTGAAATGGCTGCTCTCATCAAAGTGCATGCTGTGACCAGTACAGAGACCATCCTTCCCCTGTGTGGAAGATCACTTATTGAGGAGCCCCAGCGGCTCATATCAGGTCAGTGGAAGCCCGTAGAGAGTTCTCAGAGAGCCACACAGCAGAACTTAAGCTTCCAAGCCTCCTCCTTCTCAAGATCCTTTTCCTTTCCTTCTCTCTCTCCCTTTTCTGAGCCTAGGATAGCTTCAGGCTTATGATTTTCCTTTCTTGTATTGTAGGGCCATGTGTGGAATCTCTCTCTTTTTCTTAGCTTGTTAGTTCATACCTGAGGGGTGTTGGTTACCAAAATCTGTTAGACTCTTAAGACACTTATGTAAGATGAAATAGTATTTGCATATAAACTAGGCATAGCCTTTTGTATACCTGAGTACTCAAGTCAATGCAAATACTATGCAAATAGTTGTTACAGGGTGTTACTGTGCTGGCTAGTTTTAACTGGAGACTGGATACAAGCTAGAATCACCTGGGAAGAGAGTTTTATTGAAGAATTAGGTCAGGCTGGCCTATGGGCGTGGCTTCGGGGCATTTTCTTTGATTGTTAATTGATGCAGGAAGACAAAGCCCACCATTCCCTCAGCAGAGGGTCCTAAACAGTGCAGAGAGAAGCTAGCTAGCAGAGATCAAGCAAGCAAGCAAGCAGGCCTGCGTGCACTTATTTCTCTCTGCTCTTGATTTTGGATGGGATGTGAGCAGCTATTTGAGGTCTACCTTGCTTCTCCTCAGTGATAGACTGTAATACGGAATTGTAAGTCAAATAATACCATCTGCCACCCTCTCTTTGGAGACAGGGTTTCTCTGTCGCCTTGGCTGTCCTGAAACTCTGTAGACCAGGCTGGCATCGAACTCACAGATATCCACCTGCCTCTGCCTCCCTGAGTGCTGGGATTACAGGCGTGTGCCACCACCACCCAGCTCCCATTCTTTCTTAAGTTGCTTTTCTTCAGGATATTTTATTATAGCAGCAGAAATGAAACTAGAAATAATTACAAGAAAAAAAAACTGTAAGTGTATACTGAAGATGCAAGTTAAAGAAGTATTTTCAGTCCTGAAATCAATCAAATTTGTGGATGTAATCCCACAGAAGTGAAAATACGAACCTGTATCCACTGATAGTCCACAGGTAGCTCTGGGACGCAGAACCAATGAACACATGTGTAAATAAAACATGTATAGAATATGCTATTACATAATAACAGGATTTACTGGCTTGGCTTACACAGCCTCACGGTGGCCATCTGTGCACCACAAAGGCCCAGAATACTTTAGCTGCCCTGTTAAATAAGCAGGCCACTTTGCCCCCAGACCATGGCTGGAAGCCTGAGTGATCCTTGGAGAGCTGCTGGTGCCCGCACTGGACAGCTGATGATGCTGCAGCCGACCCTGGGGAACAAGGGTGGCAGCCGAGCATACACGCAGAGGAGGTGCCTGCAGCTGCTCCAGGCTTCCTCTCTCCACCCTCTGTCCTCCGGGGCCTCAATCCACGGGATAAAGCTGCTCCCACCCGAGGCAGGCCTGCTCATACCCAGGGCAGAGTGTTTACCCCCAAGGCAGGCCTGCTCGCACCCAGGGCAGGGTGAACCAAGGTGGTCTCAGCGTCAGCAATGACCAGCTGATGGCTGTTGTTTCTCTCCATAATTCTCAAACTCTCAGGCTGGTAGCCTGGTAGCCTGTTACTCTCTTTGTACACTTTAACCCCTAAACATCCAGGCTGGTAGCCTTGCTATTTGGGGCTCTCTCTATACAGTTCAATTCTGTACATACACTTAACTCTATACACAGTTTAACTCTAAGGACCGCTGGTCACAAGAGCCTCTAAAGGGAAAGACAGTGGAGGGTCTTCGTCAGTCAAGCCAGGTGGCCCCTTTAACTCAGAGGACAAGGGGCTGCAGTCCTGACAGCTTCTTGCTGTAACTATGAGGGCTGTAGAAAGAAAAAATCTTAACTTAATGGCTCAGCAGTGAACAGAGGCTTGCTGGAAGGTAGAGTCCTAGTTAAGAAGGTTGATAAGACACTCTGGCTGCTTATCACTTACTAAACTTAATAACTTAGAAACATGCAAGAACATACTGCTTTGGCAGACAAAGCAGCCAGATATTTACAGATATCACACACATGCACACATGCAATCAACATATAAAATAAGGAGCTCCCAGAGACACCATTCATCCACATATATGTGGCTATAAATATACCTATATAAATATTTATATATATCTTTGTATAAAAATATACAGATATATAAATACACACACACACATATAGACAATGTATACAGACAAATAGACAGACACATTTTTGGGCAAGTGGCCTCAACAATGTTTAATTCTGTCTTGGGTTTTTATACTCTCTAATACAAAGGTTCTTTATGTATGGAAAAATTATATCATTCAAAAATAGATACAATCATTACATTAAAAAGGGAGTTATAGCCGGACTGTTGATCCTAATATCTAACTAGATAAGTTTAAAGCAGTGGTTTTATCTATATGCTCATTATGTTCAAAGCAGCAGTTTTAACTTTTTTCTTGTTTCAAATGTACATTATGGGTTCAAAGCAAGTTTTTTTTTTTTGTCAAGGTTTTTCTAAGAATCAGGTGTCTGTCCTGTCTTGTATAACTAACCAGTTATTCTCTGTTTCTGTATTCATGTGGTCTTTCTTATGGTGGTGCACAGCTGGGCCTTGTACTTGGATTAAGCCTAGAATGATGTAAGTCAAGTGCTTGACACCTGGAGGCCCACAGAGCTCCCAGCAGTTTCAGTTACACTGCAGGAGGGTTTCAGAATTGCTTGGATCAAGTCAGAAATTCCTTAAAATCATCAATTCATTTAAACAGCACTCTAAAGGTACATCTTCAAGATAATGGGCCCAACAGAGTAAAGCAGGAAGCAGTGAGGGTCTCTGCCATGTCAGATACATGAGACAAGCATGGAAAAGCAGTGTGGCCACAATAAGAAGTCTCGAGGCAAAATTCTTGGGGCCTTGCCTGACCAGGGACACACCCGTTCTCAGCTGTGCTAAAACAAGAGGGCTACCTTCAGGAAGCCCACTTACTTGCTTCTGCCAATCCAGCAGTTGCTCCCAGAAGGCTTCACCATGCTCAGATATTTCTTAATCCAGACCAGTCAACAACCAAGACCACACACTCCAAAGGCCAGGGCCAGAAGCAAACACCCGAGAGTCATCCATCCTGGCTTACAAAACGGAACTGTCTGTGATGACAGAGTGTTTCTGGAGCTTCTGTTTCCAATATGGCACTCACTGACCACCGCACCCAGAATGTATGCTTCACATCACCGAAGAGCTGATTTTAAACTTCCTACGCTTGTGATGACTTAAGATCTAAGTGTGAGTTGGTACATGTGGCCGCTGGCTACTGCATCCGACAGTCAGAGGCAGACTACAAATACACGCTATAATTTTCAGTGTTGGCATTTTTGAGGTGCCGTTTATGATGGCTTGTGGTGGGGTTTATGGTGCTTTGAGTTACCGATCACATTTCCCTAATTCTGACATTCCCCACTTCAAAAGACCAGAGGGTGAGGAGCTGGCTGTATCCCATTTAATCAAACTCTGCTTTGTTCTTCTGGTTGGGAAACTGCTCCAGCTTTGGCTTCTGGTAGCGGGGCCTCTGTGGCTGAGCTGAGCACACTGTGGCTGTCCACAGACCCTGTGCTGAGGGTAGCCAGGCAAAGGAGCCCTGGGAGGAAGAGCATCTGCTCATCTTTCAACTTGCTTGAGGACCAAACCACAGCCACACTGGGCTGGAGGAGCCCAGTAGGACAGCACCAACTCCAGGGCGACCTTATCTTGGCTTACCACAAAAACCTCAGGGCTGACACGCTTTTCTTTGGGGGACCTTAATGACTGACTTTCCTGGTCTTGGTTGCTTTGGAGAGATGGCTTGACTCTCTCTCTCTCTCTCTCTGTGTGTGTGCATGGGTGCTTGTGCACGAAAGGGCCAGATACCAACCGTGGTTGTTGTTGGTCAGGTGTTGTACATCTTATTTCCTGACATGGTTTCTCATAGGCCCAGAAGTCACTTATCTAGCTGGTGTAGCTGCCTGGTGAGTCCCAGGGCTCCTGCTACCTCAGCCTCCCAGTTCTGGGATTACAAGTGTACATGTGTCCCGTCTGGATCCATGTGGGTTTCAGGCTTGAACTGAGGTCTTCATGCTTGTATGGCTAGCACTTTCCTGGCTGAGCCGTCTCCCCAGCCCAGTTGCTGGACTCTACTGAGGTGAGAGCATGCTTTCCTGCAGGAGGCGAGCCGACAGCCTCATGCAGCCTGTAGGTAAGTTCAGGTTTAGTTCTTGTTTTTCAGTCTGTGGTGTGTGTCTGCAGCGGCAGACGCTCACAGGCTTGCCGAAGCTGGTCCGCATGTCTGTGTCCTGGACGTGAGGACTTCTCTTTGATCTGGAATGGCTTCCTCCTGTGGTCGCTGCATGTACTCAGGCCAAGGGGTCCAGGTGAGCCCCCTCCCCGCTACCCCACACCCATGTGGTCCTTCCTGCCGTGGTCATTCTATATGGCTGCTGCTAGAGAAGTCAGTGACTTCCCCTGGAGTCAGAGGAAGCCAAGCCTCAGTCTCCCTGAAAGGTCCCTCCTCAGTCTGCAGTCTGGAGGAGAGCCAGGAGCAGTGTCCACTGGGTCACCAACACCGGTTCCCCTTGGGCCTCCCTCCCCTGAGCTGTCCTGAGTCTAGGTGCAGCTGGGCACGTAATGGGACCTCCTGTTCCCCCCCTTTCTCTTCACACCACTCATTCCCCAGTCTTTCAGTTCTTCCCAGAGCTCTAGCTGCACGAAGGGCTTTCTCCAGGCTGCTGGGCAGCCTGTGGGCCTGCCCTCTTCCCTTCATATTCTCTCTGTCCTCCTTACCAACCAAGAACTGTGTCACAGCAGCATGATCAGAGGAGAGCATCTAACTATGTTTTAAACTGATGCCTCATTCCAAACACAAAGTGAACACGATGTACTAAAAATGGGAGAAAAACCAGAGCAAGGTTTAGAGTAAGCAGCCTGTTGTGGTACTGGAGAGTGTGTTGGGTCACCCCTGTCCCCACGTCTCCGGGTAGAGCAGGCTTTGAGTGCAGAAGGCCCAGAGCCTCCCCTGCCTGCATGGCGGAGGCAGGAAGCATTCCTTCTCAAGAATGTAGAGGGCCAGGGAGCAGAGATGGGATGACAGAACCCACAGGTCATGCCTGGAGCCCAGGAGGAGCTCTGCCTCACAGAACCTCAGGAGGCGTGTGATCTGGGGCGTGCTACAGCTGGGTTGTAGGCGCTGGAAATGTGCGAGGGTGGGAGTGCTCAAGAGCTGGGGTCCTAGTGGGTTGGGGTACCAGGCACATATGGAAGTGATGCATGAGCATGTTGAGTTGTGAGAATCGGGGATTTGAGAGTTGTGGGGTCCGCATGAACTGGAGTGTGTGCTATGAATGTTGAGGATTACCTGAGTTTCAGAGTGTGCTGTTCTTGGGTGTTACGGTGGGGGTATTATGAGTGCCGTGGGTGTGGCTGAGGTGGGTGTTCTTTCGTGGACCACAATTTCAGTCATAAGTAGTTTTATTATTTGTAAATAATAGGTGTGTGTCTGTGTGTGAGTATGTGGGTATGCGTATGTGACCACAGTGCCTGAGGTCAGAGGCATGGAACCCACAGGAGCTGGAGCCACAAACATGAGCCACATCATGAGCCACAGGCGCGGGCGCTTGGAAGAGCTTGGAAGAGTGCTTCTAAATGTAGAACTGTCTCTCTGGTTTCAAGGCGCACCTGTGTAATGCCATCTCTCAAGAGGCTGAGGCAGGAGGATTGAGAGTTCAAGGCCAGCCTAGGCTACCTAAGCCAATAATCTCTTAAAACAAGAACAAGAAAAACAACAGATTAGGATGTAAATCCTACGAAACCTCTCAACAAAACCTCTCAAGGACCAAAGGGTAGATTGAGCTGGATGACATGGACTCAGTTTACCTTTCTGCATTTGAAGAGTTTTAGGGAAAGTTGACTTTGCACAGGGGCTCCCCGTGGCAGTGGGGCACCTGCTTTTATTCTCAGTGAATGAGGTTCAGTGCAGGGCTGAACCCTGACCCACACCCATGGCCCTGCCGTCTGTCCATCCTCCCACTTCCTCCCCCTAGGCCAAAGTTTGCATTTGGGAAATTTCTGTCTCTATGTCTCTGTCTCCCTTTGTCTCTCTGTCTCTCTATCTCTCTGTTTCTCTCTCTCTGTAGTGGGTACTTTCAGAAGCCTGAGGCAGGGAACTTCTCTTTCAGCATTGAAGGTACACCTCTACTTTCCTTTCTTTACGGTGGAGGCTTGAGGGAGTGAAGAGAGGCCATGCAGAGCTTTCATGGTGGACTTGCCCTCCTGCTGCCATGGCAACCCGGCCTCTGAGACCTGCTGTCTCTGTCTGGGACTCAGGCCATATCCACAGCCACTTCAAGGTGAGCTGTGCGCTTTAAAGTCCTTTGATATTTTGACTAAAGCCCATGTCCTGTTTGAGGGCCAGCTGGTCCTTTGTTGATGGCTGGGTCACATTTCGGAGGGAGTGAGTCACCTTTGAAATGAGAATTTATCAGCGCAGTGCCAGGATAGCTGTAGCCATCTGAGGCCTGTTTCTGTGGCCTTGGTCTGCATCAAAGATGGAGGCGTGTCCTAATGCTCAGCCAGGGAACTCTGCTTTCTTTTTTTTCCAAAAGAACATCTCTCACCTGCTTCTCTGTAAAACTGTAGAGCTGGCCATCTCACTGTTACCCAATTACTAGCTTGAAGCTTATGAATATCAATGTCCTTATCCAGAATAGGGTGTAACAGCTCAGGACTCATGAGCATTGACCTGAGTTTTGATTTGAAAGTGCTCTGCCAACATACGTGTGTGTGTGTGTGTGTGTGTATGTGTGTGTGTGTGTGTTTCCTTTCTGCTAAAAAACCAAAACCAAACCAATGTAAACCAAACCAAATTAAAGCAAAAGATGGAGACAGGATGAGGTGGCTCTCTTTGTCTCCCCCTCTCCTTTCCTCTCTTCCCGACTCCCATTCAGAGGGAGTGAAAACTGGTCTCCACTTTTAGTCGGTGTACTTGGAGTGCCCCCGACCCTGCAGCAGGCCGTTCCCCCTGAATTTCTACTCTTCATTTGTTCATACAGTGCTAAGTGTGAATTTGAGGCTAAGTGAGGTGCTAAGTGTGAGTTGGAGGGTTCTTTTTCTCTTCTTTTCAATTTCTTTAAGATTTTCTTTTGCTGTGCAGAATGGTATTAGTAAGTAGGATGTGGATGGGTGAGGGCGGAGTACTCGTCTTACGTCACGTCATGCTCTGGCCCGGACTGGACTCCATCCCTAGGTTCTCAGCATGTCCACTGCCCGGGCTCTCGGGAGCCTGAATAGCTGCTCAGTGGTTTGTTTGAAAATCTGGATCTGGTTGTTTGACCCAGACCAGTCCTGTCAGATTTTCTCTGGGGGTGAGGACAGTCTAGAGGGATGAGAAATGATCCCAGTGTTATACCACAGAGACTTCCTGTTGATTTAATCCACTTTGTACAGTTCTGGCTGTGTGGTCATGGTGGTGGTGGTGGTGATGGTGGTGGTGGTGGCCTGTGAACTTGGGTGCCCATGGTTAGGGCTTTATTGCCAACCAGAGGTCTTGAGGGAACAATGGGCTGGCCAGCAAAGCATTTCTCCATGGCCTGTGTTCCAGCTTGGTGTTGTGACAGCTGGGGGTGGGGAGCGCTGTGAGAGACGGGGCAGAACTGTGCAACCTGCTTTCACACTTGGCATTCTGGCCAGCTGTCTCTGGAGGGGTGGGAGGTAAGACGATGTTTGTGAAGGGCTGGAAGGAAGCAGAGAAGAGCAGCTAGTCGTAACTACATTCCTGAAGTGGCTCTGGGTAGACAATGGCCAGGCCAGAAAGGAGGGTACGTGTGAAGGAGTGTAAGCCCAAGTCCCCGCCACCTCCGTGAATCTAGAAGCGGCTTCCAGGAAGCTCATTCTTTAACCTTTTGTTTGGAAATAATCGTAGCTTCCTAAGAAATTACGACACCAACAAAAGCTCCCAGGAATGAGCAAACGTTTTGCTACCAATGGGCTATCTGTGCTCCTCTGCTCCTTTCGAATTAAAATTGTAAATAAGTAAAGGGTGGTAGTGGCAGTTCTGGGTCTCTGAGTCCAAAAGGTGGACTGAGGACTGGACACATACAGTTCCAGGCTTTAGGGGCTCAGTGCAGAGGCTTACTGCTCTGGGCCTGGACAGTTGCCCCACCCTAGTGGATGGCTCCTAGCAGCAGTCAGTGGATCAGGTCATAGCTCCAGATGCTGGGACCCGCAGCTCATGGCAGCAGTTGGCATTAAGGCTCTCTGGCGTTTGATATTTCGGCCTTCAGCCCCTGGGGCTGGGCAGTGTGGAATATTTCCAGTGACCAGAGGCTGCCATTTCTTATCTTTGGGTCTTTACAGCCTCTGCCTTCAACAGCCTCGCTCTCTGAGTCATCTCAGTTCCCCTGCTCCCTGTTCTCATCCCAGCTGCCTCTGCTCCTCACAGCTCCTGCTGCTGAGCTTGCTACTAACCCTGCTGCTGTGGTCACCTTTCCTTTTCTTACCATCTCAGCTCACACCACCCAAGACCAGAAGCAGGAAACAAAAGATGACAAGCACATGCATGTGCATGCTCACTCTCTCTCTCTCTCTCTCTCTCTCTCTCTCTCTCTCTCCCTTTCACACACACACACTCACACACACAGCACACACTCACTGTTTCTCTGTGGTTTTGGTAGCTCTATTTTAAGACTTTTTCAGTAGTGACCATTTTAAAGTCTACCTGTACTATGGGGTGTACAACCACACCCCTCTCTAGGCTGGTCTTTCCGAACCCACTCTCTGTTTCGGTCTATGGAAGCCAAACGTGTCCTGGACTTAATGGGCGTTGATGGCTGACCACAAATGGCTCTCTGTGCGGATGTTATTAACGTGCACCAGCAATTTAGCTACAGAGAGGGAATCAGTAATCGGCCCCTTAATATCACCAGCAATTAGAAGTGATAAACCCTGAATCGAGGCCTGGAAAGGGAGGAAGTCTTGAAAGCTGGCCATGTTTGATGAGACTCTGAGACAGCTTTTTAATTGGAATGCTTCCTGCCTTTGCTTGCGGAGGGCAGCTTGGGCAGGCCACACAGACAGTTGGAGCAGAGGGCTTGCTCATGTGGCCCTGTGATAGGATCTAATTTGGAATTCCTACGGCTCAAGTGAAGAGAGGAACGGTTAGATTTATGTGCCCTGTTGAGCACAGGATGTGGTATCCAGGCAACCCGACCTGAAGGAACAGAAGATAGCAACCCTAGCCCGCCCACTTGGTAAACTTCACACAGGTGGTGGAAATAATACCTTGATAAATATGGCCGGACACTCAGGACATTTTTCTTGTATCAACATTTACCATAGGAGGTTCTCATGTCTCTAGATTTCACCAAGCAAACAGAGCGTTTCATGCCAGCAGTGACTTGCTCGGCTGGGCTATCCACAGTCAGGGGCTTGGGGGTCGGGGAGAGGCAGCCTTGGGTTGGGGTGCAGGGGCTCTCCAGAAGCAGAGGCCACAGGACTTGCTGAGGCGCCGGGGCTCTTGCAGCATTTCATTACGGCATGGTGTTACAGGTGCCTGTGAGCTCCCACGTGCTTCGGGGAGCCAAACCTGGGTCCCTGGAAGAGCAGTAAGCACTCTTAACCACGAGCCATGTCTGCAGCCCCCAAATTAGACTGGTATTAAAAGTTTAAGTTAGAATTACTATTTTTCCCAGAATGCTGCGGCTGACTCAGAGTAAACTCCAATGAGCGCGCTTTCGGGCACTGGAAGCCGCAGGGACCCACTGGGGCAGGCTGCATCCACTGCCGAGGGCAGACCTGACTCACGGCCCTCCGTGACCTGGCACTTCACCCTGCAGTCTGCCCACTAGTGTACCCTGGCTCCACTTACTATGGAAGCTTGCGGCGCAATGTGCAGGTAAGGGCGGGACGGAGAAGCATCTCTGACCTTGCCAGCACTTAGGCTGGGCCGCGTATTGTCGATGAGAAGAAGGGTCACTGACCAGTGCTTGGGAAGCCAGGAGAGCCACTATTCTGGCCTTTGTGCAATCCTGGTGACACATTTGCTTCTGGGTCATGGGTCCCTTAGTTGCGGGCGTGCTGAGTTCCCAGGCCTGGCACACTTGGGCTGCTCAGCAAGCATCTGTTACACTAACGAGTGAAAACGTAGTGGGTGTTTTCCATGTTATTACAAAAGGGAGAACAGCTTAAGTGCTTGAGAAATAAAGAAGTGAGACAATTATATGGGAAAAATAAAATTATTGAAGAAAGGTCCGGCCTGGTGGTGCACACCTTTAATCCCAGCACTCAGGAGGCAGAGGCAGGAAGATCTCTGTGAGTTCCAGGCCAGCCTGGTCTGCAGAGCGAGTTCCAGGCCAGCCAGGGCTGCCTCAAAAAAGACAAAGAGACAAAACTGTTATTAAAAACTGCACATGGGTAATGCACTGAGCATGCGCTGTCCAGAAGGGGGCGTTTGACCCATTGGAAGCGGCTTTGATCATCCTGCGGGGCTGAGAATCAAATTTGTCTTCTCTGCAAGAGCAGCGAGTACTTTTATTTAGCCTTGGAGCTGCCAGTCCAGTGACTGAAGAAAGATTCCTACCAACACAACGATGCACAGCAACCATGTCGCGTTCACTCTGTCTTTAGGTGAACTTCACGATTCATCTAAGATAATATTTTTCAGGGTGTCTGAGGGGAAAAAAAAAAACAATGTTAAGCTGTGACTACTATGTGTACTTTATGCACACACATGTATTTTCAATATCGCTATGTAACTGTTTTCTGGACTCCATGAGATGTGGCACTGACTTTGCATCTTTCTGTCCCTTCTTTCTCCCCTTCCTTCCCTTTTCCTGTTGTCCTGTGTCTCCAACATGAACCGCTAGAAAGCACTTGCGATATTTCTGAGGGTTAGTTACACTAACTTGTCTGGGAAAATTTTCAAGATAAAAATACTGATTCTTTTTAGAGATTACTCCGATTTCAAACGACATACTAATTTTTCTTCCTTTACAATCACAAAAATCTGGCTCGGGGGAGAGTCAGTTTGGCGGTCTCCGACACTTTGCGAACACGCGGCGGGGTTGCATTTTGGGGGCAATTCTCAAACCCACCACGAGATGGCGAGGGTGCTCCATCGAAGTTAACAGGGCCTTGGGCAGTGGCCCGCGCTCAGCCGCAGAACCGATGGTCTACGTTCTTCTGGACACAGAAAAGAGGAACTCAGGAAGGCTTGTGTTTTCACAGTTTACGTAGGAATTAGCACGTGTACTGTCACAGTTCCTGCAACTCTGTGTGTGTGTGTGTGTGTGTGTGTGTGTGTGTGTGTACGTGTGTGTGTGTGTGTGAGTGTATGTGTGTGTGTGTGTGT